>JBBPBO010001986.1:68471803-68499531 GCA_037974295.1 Cicer cuneatum | reverse complement strand
ACCCCCCCCCCCCCCCCTAAAAGGCAACTCCCAAACATACCCTTAATTGTTTTGTTCAATTTAGAAGGGAGGGGTGGGGAAGAGAGGGGATCAAAATCCCTCCTAAGTCAATTTTAGCTCTCATCCAAAAGTGGGGGATTTGAATTTGAAGGGGAGACAATATTTTTTAACATTTGGACTAAAATATCTTTTCATTTAATGGATACTTAAATATTATAAGTGTGAAAAAATGCAACTTAACGCTTTCCCTCCATTAAAATCACTTCCATCCCCTCATGGAATGAAACACAACATTTTTGGAATCTCTCTCCCTTGGGATTATCTGATAGATTGTTTTTACAGTTACTACCTAGGGCAGGGGTTGTTTTAATAATCATTAAAACTATAGGTACATTATACCGGGATAGAAATCATAGAATCTTTGCTATGGCTTAAGTACAATATCCATGCAATAAGTTTGGTATGGCAGTTTGTTGTGCATATGATCCAAGTGTTGTCAAATGATGGAGCCGTGGCAGATTTTTAACAAACTGCCAAAAATGGCAGTGGTGTGGCAAATTTTGTATGGCGGCCACAAAATGTGTGGCGGAAAATTGTGGATATTTTTTTAAAAATGTAAAAAAGGAACTTCGGTCTTGTGACCAAATAGGCCTTTAAATTTTGAATATCTTTTTAGTTATCTGATCATTTTTACAGAAGATAATATTAGATAAGCATTTTGAACATGTAGTGAACTGAAGTATGTGAACAGTGATTTCATGTGACTCATTATGTAATTAAATTGAATGCTACTCATTTGAAGGACGATTCATTGAAGCAGGAAACAAATGCAGATTAGTCTACTAAGTGGCTTGTGTAAAATAAAAACAATGGATCGGTCTGTGGAAGTGCGTTTTCAAGTTAATTTAATTATACAAGTATATTTTTTATACATACATGCAAATATATTGACTTTTGTTCAAATTTCAAACCTTTGATGAGCCTCTAAACTTTTTCCTTGACACCACCTGATGCTTTTTGGCATATTTTTTTCTTTCCATTTCTCTGTTTCATGTAAGCATATGTCACCTGTTTACAAACACTGGTGCATCTGAATTTGCTCTAATTTGTTGATTGTTTCTAATTGCTGACATATTTTCATTTTCATTTTCTCCAGACTACAAGTGGTTCTGGTTTTCAGGATCAAGCAAGTCCCTGTACCTGTTTCTAGTTTATATTATTTTGTAACAATATCTTGAAAAGGTCTGAAGGTTAATCATGTACATTGCAGGTCCTTGTCAGAAAATTCATAGAGCTACATGACAAGTATATGACATACGTTAATGATTGCTTTATGAATCACACACTGTTCCACAAGGTATGTTGAGGCAATGGAGTTATTAAACTATCCCTTTGAATAACAGACAGAATAATAGGATGGTTTTTAGTTAGTAAATAGTATATTTAATATAGGCCACTCTCTATGGGCCAATTGGTAACCCAAATTAATATGGTTTACGGTTGGAGGAGGAATGTGGAAGAGAGAAGAGTTAGTTGCAAAAACTGAAAGAAAAGGAGTCATTTACTGAGGGATAGGATGGGAGGAGTAGGGAGGTAACTAGGGCTTGATTTGGCCACAATGGCTTGGTCACTGTTTGGAAATTAAGAAATTTCTTATCTTACACTGTTTCCTTGTTTACTTGTCAATACTTGTAGTTGTACATAAGCTGTTCATCGCCTCAACTGATGGAAGTATTTTCAGTAAATCGTGTGTTTTGTCTGAATCTATCAATTTTTGCAGGCATTAAAGGAAGCATTTGAGGTATTCTGCAATAAAACTGTTGGTGGTAGTTCCAGTGCAGAACTATTAGCTTCATTCTGTGATAGTATCCTTAAAAAGGGTGGAAGTGAGAAGCTGAGAGATGAAGCCATTGAAGAAACACTTGAGAAGGTAGCTTTTAATCATTTAAGCTTTCTTCATCAGATTTGCATCAGTATGTTTTTGTGGTGCGAAAGTTGTTTAATTTCTACAGGTAGTCAAGCTGCTTGCTTATATCAGTGACAAGGATCTCTTTGCAGAATTTTACAGGTCAGATTTTAAAATCTATTTTTAAACCCATACTTCTCATATGGTTCAAGTTTGAAATCCCTCTGAAGAATTTTATATTTACAGGAAGAAGCTTGCCCGGAGATTACTTTTTGACAGGAGTGCCAATGATGAACATGAGAAGTGTATTTTGACAAAGTTAAAGCAGCAATGTGGTGGCCAGTTCACATCAAAAATGGAGGGAATGGTCAGTTTACTTTGTTGCCAGGCTAACTAACAAAGAACTACCTCTTAGGTTTAATTATTTATAATATGAGGATATACTTGAAATATGGAATTTCAGGTGGTAGACTTGACATTGGCTAGGGACCATCAGATGAAATTTGATGAATATCTTCGTGAAAACAAACATGTAAAACCTGGAATCGACTTGACAGTTACTGTTCTTACTACAGGATTTTGGCCGAGTTATAAGTCTTTTGATCTCAACCTCCCTTCAGAGATGGTAGGACCATATTGTTGATTGTAGTTATTTAAGTTTCTATTATTGTTTTTCTGAAGAAGACAAATTTTATTTAACACTCTAATATGATCAATTGTTTGTTTCAGGTCAAGTGCGTGGAAGTTTTTAAGGGCTTTTATGAAACAAAGACAAAACATAGAAAACTTACATGGATTTACTCGCTGGGAACTTGCAATATCATTGGCAAGTTTGAACCAAAAACCATTGAATTAATTGTCTCAACCTATCAGGTAATTGCCTTCCTGAGACTCATCCTCTTCTGTTATGCTGAATATTGTGACATGGAAATATTTAAGATTATACACTCATGCTTCTGGTTTGAAAAATGTCTTTTACAGGCTGCTGCCTTGCTACTATTCAACACTGTCGATAAGTTGAGTTATTCAGAGATTATGACTCAGCTGAATTTGACTCATGAAGACCTAGTTAGATTACTCCATTCCTTGTCGTGCGCAAAATATAAGATACTTATCAAGGAGCCTAACACTAAAACTATATCCCAAAATGACAGCTTTGAGTTCAATTCCAAATTTACTGATAAAATGAGAAGGATAAAGGTTTGTATTTAGTTTCAACCATAAGTGCTTTTGCAAAAAAAAATTTAAAAACAATAAATCTCGTCTTTTATTGTATTAATTGTTAGATTTAGAAGTTTGTTAGCCAGGTTCAATCATTTTCCCCCTTTAATTATAAATCTTTGCTGATCATAGATACCTCTACCACCTGTTGATGAAAGAAAGAAGGTTATTGAAGATGTTGACAAGGATAGGCGATATGCTATTGATGCAGCAATTGTCCGCATCATGAAAAGTAGAAAAATTTTGGGCCATCAACAATTAGTTTTGGAGTGCGTTGAGCAGTTGGGTCGCATGTTCAAGGTAAAAATACTTTTGAATTAATTTATTGTTATCAATGTGAATAGATGAGGTTTTAATGCAGAAAACATTATAATTGCTGTATAAATTTTGGTTAGCTACATGATTTTCTGCACATTTTAATTTGCAATGTTTGAATTGGATTTATAGCCTGATATAAAAGCAATAAAAAAGCGTATTGAAGATCTCATCACTCGGGACTATTTGGAAAGGGACAAAGATAACCCGAACACCTTCAGGTATCTGGCTTAGTGAAAATAGCATAATATGAGAAAGCTAATAAGATAATTAAATTGTCTAGATATGATTCTTTTAACGTTTGATAAATTTATATAATGCTGTAAATGGGGCTGTAGTTGGTTAAGATGATACAAATCTACACGCGATGTTTTTTTAGTTACTATTTTATTTTTTTACCATATATATATAATATAATGCGATGGGATATTGAATTTTTTTTACCATATATATAATGCGATGAGATATTGAATACCTTTTTGAGTGATATATTGAAAGTATCAACATTTTTTATTAGAAATCTACAACCAGTTAAATTGATCTTACTATGTCCTACCACCCCACCAAATCCAATAAAATAGTACAAACAAGTGAAACTGATTAAAAATTTCAACAATCCCAAGCATTATATATACATAACAATAAAAATAAAAATATTCAAGGGTTAAACCTGCGTACATATATTAAAGATTATCTTTTACAACCAATTATCATGAAAATTCATTTTCCCATGTTAATCGTATATTAAATATGATTATGAGTCATGCATGTCATTTATATCATGTGAGAAATGAATAATTTTTTTTTAATTTATATCTATTGAATAATTAATCTTTTTAAATAATCACATAAATTTTTTCAACGCTCTATATTTTGACAAATTATAAATTAAATCAATTACCACTTTTTTTTATAGTAAATCAATTGCCACTTTAAATTTAGATGAAAAATAAATCAATATTAATTATTTCCCTGATATCTATATATTTTTTCGTCTATTCTTTCGTATTTTTTTCTTCTTTTTGCACACGTGTCAAAATAAAGATATTCATGCAAACACCCGAGTAACTTGCTAATACTAAAACTAAAATTGAAAGATATCTAAATATTTATATATATTATTTCAAAATTATACATACTAAAACACTTAAGCATAAATTTTTTCAACGTTCTATTTTTGACAAATTATAAATTAAATCAATTACCATTTTAAATTTAGATAAAAAATATCACCAATATTAACTATTTCTCCGATTTCTTATTTTCCTTTGTCTATGCTTTTATGTTTCTTTTTTTCTTTCAAAATAAAGATATTCATGCAAACACTCGTGTATCTTGCTAATAAAAGATAAAATTGAAAGATATCTAAATATTTATACATATTGTTACAAAATTAGTGACCCTTTAAATATTTTTACATAATACACGTATTACTAAAACATTGATGTCTTTTTTTAAGTATAGACCATGGTCGATCGCCATTTCATACCGTGTTCAAGGCCTCCATTGCTTTTGATATAGCAGAATTGTCTTATTGTAGGGCTGTACTAATAACTCTTCTAAATTAAATTAATGATTTAATAAGTTACATAAGAAATATATAATTTCCTCAATCGTACTATCAAATTTACTTTTCTGTTATGTCTATAAAGATATCTTTATTCATGCTAATAAAATTTATAATGCAAAGTGAATTTTTTTTGTAACATCTCAATCTCAACTTTGTATCCGTAAGTTTTATATACAACCTTGTGTATAAAAATCAGTGAAATAAGTACACAGCAAACGTAATAAAAAACATGAAAACTATAGAAAAGAATTGTCTCCAAAATA
The DNA here is from genome assembly GCA_037974295.1 of Cicer cuneatum. Taxonomy (NCBI): domain Eukaryota; kingdom Viridiplantae; phylum Streptophyta; class Magnoliopsida; order Fabales; family Fabaceae; genus Cicer; species Cicer cuneatum. The sequence continues at coordinate 68,494,256 of JBBPBO010001986.1, read as the reverse complement.
GTTCTATTTAGAAAAAAATTGGAAAAATAAATTCTCTTATAATTTACTAAATTGAGATATATTAATATCTAACAAAATTTAAACACTTAAAAATAGTACTTGCTAGAGGGATTAATGTATCTTCATTTTTGGAATTTTGAGAATTATTTATTTTATCTATATTGTCTTTTGTAAATATAAATTAGCAGGGTGAATTAAATCTAAAATTTAATATTATTCACTACAGAATTTACAATAATATAATTCACACTATAAAATTTACAGTGTGATTTTACAGTATACCTCCTTTAAACTTATTATTAAACTATCAAAGTTCAATATCAGAAATCCTATACAATATTTACAATTTACACATAATAAGTCCGATGCAAATAAAATTTATTTTGAAACTATCATTGAAATGAAAAAGATACAGGAGATTGAGATTCATAGTAAAGTTCAAAATCTAAGATTCATGACATTAAATAACAATTTCATTGAAGGCACCAAATATTATCAACGCAAAAAGTAGATATCTCGCAAGAAGTACAACAATTGAGAGACAGTATAATATGTCCACATGAAACCAAAAATTGAACAAGCAAAGGAAACCGAGTTTGGCACATAAAACTGATCCAACACAACCAAAAATCTTAATATTTTCTTTCAGACACGGACAGGAGCAGCTCCAGCTACAGCAGGACGAGGTGCTTGACCAGGCTGACCGGGCCTCGGTGCATCATCCTTTAAAAAAAGAAGTAAATAAACTTATTAAACACCAACAAGTAAAACAAATCACACAATTTATAATTACAAAAACAATGTCCAATCATTAATTTCCATCCGTGAAAATAAGTAGAAAGGAGATGGATTATAATGGAAGGAGGGAAACGATTTAACTAGATATTTTGTTTAGTTGTAACTTGTAAAAATGGTATTGTTGAGATAAGTCTCTATATTAAGTAGATATTTTGTTGGTTTGAGGGGGGACAAGCTTTTCATTTGGTTTGCAAGTTGGGGGAAAATGTTAATTTAATTTTTATGTCCTTAAAACTTGATTACGTTTAACAAAGAATACATTTCAGTTTGATGCATATAATATCTAATCGACCTTCGCTGAGCTCTTAATTACCCAATATCAGACCATATCTAATCGACCTTCGCTCAGCTCATAATTCCCCAATATCAGACCAGAGCTGAATTGAGTGGGAAAGGATTATGATCCCCTTCACTCCCATCCAAAGTCCAAACACACGCCATATAAAGCAAAAAAAAAAGTAAACTGACCATGTCTATACACTCAAAAACATCAATCTATAACAGAAAGAAAGGAAATTTATATTAGATTAATTGACACAAATTAAAGCTTTTGAAAAGGGAGAGTAGGAGACAGACATCCAATTCAATAAGAGGCACTCACATTCACATTCTGGATTGACATTCTATAACCTTAAAAAGGCATGAAAGAAATAACATTTACATCAATCTACAAACTAGTGTTCAACAACTGACACAGCATTTGAAAAAGAATATAAGATATAAACAAAGTTTCAAATGTCTAAATTATTATTAAGGCCACATTTGTATGGCTAAAACCCCATGAATATAACATACAAATCCCTAATTGAATTGAATTAGATTCTAATCTCAGTTATTCCATTATCACAAATAAAAGTCTCCATATACAATTTCAAAGGCAATTCAATGACACAACAATTTTATAATAAAACAGAAAAAGTCAAGTCGAAAAAATATTTACCCTGCGCCTAACGAAACGCTGAGGAGGGTCACGCTTCCTCCTATCAGTGCGAGATCTAACCCTCACAACATGAGAATGGATAGCACATGATACACAGTACTGCATCTTCACATACAGCTTAGGAAGAGTGTATTCTACAAATTACATTACAACAACAAAAAACATAATCAATTCAGGAAATACAAACAAATATTAAAAAAAATAAAAGTAAAACAGAAAATAACCTAGCTATGAATTAAAAAAAATTAAAAAAAAAAAAAAAGAATAGTACGGTCATAGACGCAAGCTTCTTGAACATCTCTAACTGCGGCCTGTTCAACAATGTTCCTTACCAGAAACCTCTTGATTGCCTTGTCCTATAAATTTTTTCACAAACAAAATGTTAAATTCGATTCAATTATAAACTAACAAAAAAACGTGAAGGTGCAAAAATGGTATATCAACATACCTTAGGACAGCATTTGCCGCAGTTAGAGCATCGGATGAATTTGACATGACCACGGCCGTGCTTGTTGCGGCCTCCATTCCTGCGTTTGAATGTCTACAAATTGATATAACAAAGATTAAAAATTAACAAATAAAATAGATCGTAAAAAGCTACACAGGGTTATAGATCGTGATGGTGTACAAACCATAGTTGAGCCCCGAGTTTTGTTTCACGATAGGGTTTCTTCAACAGAATTGCGACCTAGGGTTTTCTTTCTTTATATATTAGACAAAAGCCCGTATTGTTTAGCCCAACTTTGAGTCCAACAAAATAATTATATAATTATAGCTCGTATTTTTTAGCCCCAAAAAAAAATAGCCCTGATTTTAGTCAAAATTAAAATAGTCCATTATCTATAATATTTTTAGATAACATCCGAAGAAATAAAAAGTAGTTATTTTTTTCTAAGTTACCTTTGAAGATTTGTGAGTAATTTATCCATCAATCAATTAAAATTAGCTACGTAAGAAAATTTACTTACAAGTGAAAGAAATATTAAATCGTAAGTACCACTTACAAATTTATTAAAGTGATTAATTTTTATTAGTTGATGGGTAAATTACTCACCAATTTTTAAAGATAACCTAGACATCACCTAAAAAGTATACAATCCTTTTAAAAAATACAAAAAGTATACAAGTAATCTAGAATTGTTTACAAAAATAAAGTCAACAAGAATTAATTATTTAAGATGTATTAGTCTCTGACAAAAAAATTGACACTTAAAATAGTCTTTAATATAGAGATTAATATATCTTCAATTTTGTTATTGTGAATAAATTTTTGTGGACTTTTTGAGAAGACTAAACTAAACTAATATATCTTATTTTTCTTTGCATATTCTTTTGTATTTTCCCCATTTTATTTCTTTCTCTTTTTTTTTTTATACACATGCGTCAAAACAAATATATTTGTGCAAACACTCAGGTACAACTAAAATTGAGAGTTATTTAAATATTTATACATACTATAACAAAATTATTGACACCTTAAATATTTATACATACTACACGTATTACTAAAACAATTGACGTAAGTATAAACCATGGTCGGTCATCATTCTATACCACATTTTACTTAAAATACAGTATTAATAACTGTTCGGTGTATTTTACTTAAAATTATTTACTAAATTAAATTAATGATTTAGTGAAAAGGTATCGTTATTCATGCTATTGAATAAAGATACCTCTCAATTGCACTTTTGAATTTACTTTTCTGTTATGTCTATAAAGGTATCTTTATTCATGCTATTGAAATTTATAATGCAAAGTAAATTTTTTGTAACATCACAAATTTGTATTTGTATGTTTTATATACAACTCAAATGTTGGCACGATATGATAGATTTAACTAAATTGCAAAATGCTTAGTATAATTTGATTAAATCAAAATCATACAACAGTTCTACATTCTCTTAAAATGTCGTCAGTTATATAGCATTCGAGCTAGTTTATACGACCATGTACTAGTTTAAAATAACGATTAATCAAGTCAAATTGGAAAACGGTTTCCTTAAAGTCAAATATTGACAGCCAAGAGAGGTTCATTCCAATTTGGACCAACGATTTATAATTTTTTTTTTATTTACTGAATTTAAATTTGAACTGTTCAGTTTCAATCAAATGGTCTTTAATGCACTTACTACATGGATAAGCATATTTTAAAACTCATTGTAGAAATTTTTATTTTCTTCTTAAGAATAAGTTCAACTAAACTTGCAAGATCAAAATTTAATATTAATTTTGAATGTTCAGTACAAGTTGCCCTTGATGGGATATAATACTTATATTTTACATACTATTGACAATATAAAAAAACTCCACTAAAGTCGGTTTGCAATACAGCACCTCCATTTTCAATTTGCCTCAGTGGTTCACTCTGCAATCAAATAAAATAAACTTTTTTGGTTTGGAATCAAAACTACCACAAAAGTTCAATACATAGTGCTAACTAAAATATGATGCTACCATACAACTACAACCTCTAGTTGGTCAGTTAAAATCAAATGATTCGTACAAGTTACAACTACAACTAAATCTCCAGTTCTTGTGCCTACACGTGCATGATAATCTTGATATAGATCGTTGCAAATAAATATTGTAAAACTTACATAAATATCATACAGTACTATCATCTAAGTCTTCTTTGAAAGACACTTCAAAAGAAGAAGATAAATCTAACCCACAGACTAGCCTATAGGTTGAGACAAGTCAGGCACGAACACATATATGTTTAGAATTTGTATCATATAATCCCTTTTAGTTTGCTAATCATATGTTATTTTAATGAAATCCATGTTTTCAATATTCAAGATAAAAATGTAAGTGAAAAATAGAATATCTTTATGTTTATTAAATTGAAATATTGCACAAGTAATAACTCAAATTTGAGATTATGGGGAAATGTAGAATATGAAATACCTGTTAGCTTTTGCATGAGGCAACCACCCGCTCCGCAATGTCTGACATGATCCTAATAAGTTTATTTACACATTGATATCTTCCTTAGGGAAAAATGGGACACAATCAAGAGTTAGAAATGCTTCCACATTCACTTCAATAAGAACCAAAACACAAATTCACCAAATCATGCGTATGTGTATGTATACCTTTAAGTTGCAAAAAAACCATTGGCAGTAAATCACCTTCCGCATAAAAAAATCTTGTTGTACATCCCTCCTTTATTGTTTTTTGATTGTTCTCTCTATCCACAAGAAAATGAGAAAAGAATATAGTTCTATCACTAACAACAAAATTGTACAAGACGAGTAGACAACCTGCACATAAGTCATGATCAAATTAGGAAAAAATTACCATTGAGAAAAAAGAAAGTTAAGAGAAAACATGCATGACCATGTATTAAAAAGAAAGAATTAAATGAATGCTCACTTTAGTTTGACTTTCCTTGAAGAGGAGTAAGTGCAGTTCCCACTGGTAGAAGCAAGAATACAGTTAACAACTCTGTCCAGAAGTTCAACTTTTTACACATTTACAAATTGACAAAATAATAACTCCTCCAAAATGAGAATAACAAAGATGATAATTAATTTCAAACTTCTAAATCTATATGTATCCACCTATCATATCTTCAATATATAATCTTGATGTAACATCATGCCACATATCAAAGTTGCTCAGAATTTGTTTTACAAAAGTTGACTTCTGAATGACTCCACGCCATCTCAGGTTTTCTGAAGATTTCATTCTTGTACACAACATAAAGCAACTAAGTTCCGACCATAAACTGAAACTTTCTTTCACAACATACGGAAACTTATATGTAGAGATAGTACTAGCTTCACCGGTTGGCAAGACTGGTTTAGGATCCAACATCATAATGGGCCAGATTCATCTTGTGACTAATTGGACCTTTTAACGATTGATGGCCTCCACAGCAAGCCGTACCAAGCGTAGTAACCCCTCAACATCTTGAAAGCTAAAATCAAGGGCCTTCTTGATAGAGGAAATACCCTCTGGATTCTTGCCCACACCCAAGTTTGCATTAGCAGCTGCGAAAGCATTCCTTGATTTCCTTGAGGCTTCCATGGCAAAATTCACATCCTGAGCCTGCAATTGATATGTGTCTTTAATTCCAATGTCGGCATGCTACCAAAATATGACACCGTAAACAATGTAAGCTAGTCTAAAAGTAATATTACATGAACTTCCTTTTAGTAGGACTGTAACCAACATTGCCATCAAGGCTACTAAAATCTCAATCCATATCACAATACCATATGATTGAATTTTGCAAAGCTAACATGCCAAAGAAATCCGAATCAGCAACACAACTGAAATCAAATTGCATGAGAAAATAATTGTACTTACTGATCATTCCAGATCTTGTTTGAAGAAAAAAAAATTCTTGAGAACGATATGAACACGAATTTTATTAATTCTTCTTTTAGTTCTATATTTTTTTTTCAAGATCTAATGACCCTCAATCTAATAAATTCAATCCTGCTTTGTCCCCCAAATATCCTAACTTGGAACCCAATTTCCTAACACTCATGGTTAATGAGTGCAAGTATTGCCTACCACGACAATCAGTGAATTCACAAAATCAAGATCCAAGTTTATTTTTTTCTTATGGACTTCAAATTATTCTGAAATTAAATGGATATATGCATTCTCCTTCACTACAATTTCTATAAAGTTTCATAGGATAGTTTCCTCCAACATGCGAGCTGGGTGGGTTTTATTATTATCATTTTTCTATGAAGAACTATGTACTTACAAAATTGAGTATCCTCGCAAAATTGGGGCGACTTCGTGCAGCAATAACATGGTTTCCAGCAACTTGGGGTGAATTGACAGTCTTGGATAGGGCAACTTTGTCAGCTGCTGTAGAGTTGTTAACATTGTCAACATCAGAGGCTGATGATGACGGAGACTCACCTGACAAATGAAACAAAGGTCGAAAACAAAAAAAGTTAGAGTTTCATTGCCACCATAATCTCATGGTCAGTAGCCCTTTTGAGAAAAGAGAAACTGTTGTATGTTCACACGATAAAAGGAAAACATGTTTTCGACTTGTTAGTAAGTAGCAGACAAATGAGCCAAATCTAACTTATCTTATTCCTTTTCTTATTCGTCTCTTTCCGTTTCTCTTATTCATATATTAAATTACAAAATAGATACATATCCATGATTCTGCCATATGAAATTCTTGTCACAACTCACAACAGCAATGATCAGAACCTGTCATAATGTGTATGACGTTATAATTTTAAGATTGCTGAAGCTGTGATTAATATTATATGTTTAGTTAGCAGACAGATGGTTTGATAGGATGTCCAGGACGAAATCAAATCGAAAGTGAGGATCCAGAAAGAAAGAATCATTGCATCATGAGACAGTAAAAAATAACAAATAATTTCTTACCAAGAGGAATCATTTGCAGGGCTGTCTGCAACTCATGCCGATCTCTACTTGCACTATTATGTGAAGAATATATTACCCTCATATATGCCACCTCCGTGCATTTGTAGGCCAGAGCAGCTGAAGCCATGTCTTTTGATTTCTCATACTCATGGGCACAAAACCTATCAAATGTAAAATATCAAGACAAGACAGTTTTACAAAAAAAGTACGAGTAGGATAGAATTCAATCTAATAAGGTCTGAAGGCAGGTTTGCACCCAAATATAACTAGAAATAAAAGGAAGAATATTTTATACCAGTATTGAAAACATGGACAACAATATGATCCTTAAAACAAGTTAAAGCAAGGTGACAAAGAAAAACTGTCGTCTTACTCGCACAATTTTGCTGTGCTGCTGTACATCTGCTTTGATTGATTCATCTCACTATGTTTAGCATTATCACTGTTGCCAGATTCTAAGAGAGAGGCTCCATGTAGAAACTTAAGGGCTGCCTGGAAGTATAGACTAGTGCTCTCAAGAGTGGATCCAGAATTCTGTATGATAAACCCAAAGTTAGTAAAGCAAACACCAAGAAGAGAAAAAAAAACATTAAAACCTAAAAGGACAGCGTAAAAACCTTAAAACGGTCGGCTAGGTGCTTAAGATCTTTAGCTTCTTTCACAGCATTGTTAGCAGCATGATTGTAAGAATCCTTTCTAACTGGACTAGGGGCTTCAAGCTCCTTGGATCTGTGTCCATTAAGTGCCGGATTTCTGGAACCGATTTGTTGAGTTCCGTTTTGATGATCAGCCTTTTTGAATTGCTTTTTTTGCAGCTTTGACGCATCATCAACTTTGGACAGATCAACTTCCATATCTCCATTCCCTCTATGGGAACCAACGACAGGTCGTGGACAATGACTCAAAGTCTCAAGTTGAGACTTTCCTTTTCCAAGCACTTCTTGATCGAGTCTTTCTGAAAGAGACCTCTTTGAAGATCTTTCGGCATCACGGTCTGCTAACTGATTCTTACTAGGAGCATGTAATGACTCCTGTTTGCATACAGCATCAATACTAACCTCTTGAACATCATGCTCCCACTTTAAGTGATTATCTTTTTTCCTACTTTCATTTTTTCCTGTATAGTCTTTTTTGCCAGCATTTATATTCTCATTCTGGTCAAGCTTCTCCTGCAACTTAACTTTCTCATCCCTACGTTTTCCTTCACGCAGAGGAGACTGATCTGGCAGTTGACTAGGAGAACTAGCACTCTTGACTTTTCCTGCAGGGGGCTCTGGCTTTAAGCCCGGCTTGTTTTCCTCCAAACCTGATTCGATGGCAGTTTTCCTTGCATGAGGAACATTAGCATAATAGACATCGCTCCTGATTTCACCTTGATGCTTAATCTGCTCTGCACCTGGATATGTTCCATCCTCGGCCATAGTGTCCACACTACCATTGGCATAATGGCTGGTTGTTTGAGCTTTAGGCTTAGTATCTGGCATATGATTAACACCCTTTCCCTGGAAATCAGACCTGGGGGCCATGGTGAAAGATTTGTCTTTCCTAGCTGTTTCTGATCGATCACTTGCACCGTCATCTTCCCTATCGGAGCATCTTCTTGGACTATCCACAGCAGCAGTATCATGAAACTCATATTTCCCCATAATTTCTCTGTTTGAAAATTTATCTGTAGTTAAAATTCTTAAAGGTGAGGAAGAAACTGATTCGACAGGCGAGCCTTTCACTTCATGGAAGCTGGCTTTGGTTCTATGTGAGCCAGAGACCTTAGATGAGCTTGAAGTGGCCGCAACAGAAACCTGTACAGACCCCAAGTCCCTTTTCGAACTGTCCATGCCATCCATGCTCCGATGTGACAGACTGCTTCCAGGATTTTGCCTGAATTTCTGGTTCTTTATATGACTAACTTTTTTGTCGGTCCTGCCACTTCCTTTACTAGCACTTGATTCTTTGCCTTCGGATCTTGAATTTCTTGCTTTCTTTTCCTTCCTGGAGTCACTGAACTCCTGCTCAGAAATTCTACTTTCAAGTAGGCGAGGATTGCCCGTGCTACGAGTTTGAGAATCCTGATACTCCTTCAATTTCCTCTTTTTCACACTGCCAATGGAACCATAATTCCCCAAATCCAGGGACCCCTCATCCAAGGAATCGTGACCCTTATCTTTTCTCTTCTCAGCAGAAATTGGCAGCCTGTCCTTTCCCAATTTGGAGTCACTCGAAGAGGAGCGGTCTTTCTGTCTAGATCGGTCTTTTCCAGCTGAAGTAGTTGGTAAAGTGTTGTTTGAGCTGTGACTGACCTTCCTAGCAGTTCCATTTTGTTCTGGAGTCCGCTCTTTATCTGCGGAATGAATCTTGTCTGTCTTACCTTTCTTGGATGGCCTCAAACAATCTTGATCAGGATCCCTACTGCTTTTAATTTTCATATTCTTCACATCACCTGTAAACAAATTTTCAGAAATTAAGATTACATTATAGAAATTTAACAGGTCATTCAGTGTCTATATATTAGTTGATACGGTGTTCATAAGCATAATGACTATGTGGATTAAGTAACCTCTATCAGAATTGTACTCCAGCATCCTTGGCATATTTTTGTGCTTCTCCCCTAGAGCATCAGCCTCACTCACAACAGGAGATTTGTTCACATCATTTATGCTCCTACTTTTCACTGATGATTGTGGATTTTTCTTCATAGAATATGAGGATTGAGGAATGCCATCTTTATTTGAAGAATTTGATATTTCTTTCGCAACTTTCTTCTTCCCACTATGCGGATCATTATTTAGCTGTTGACCAGGAGGCTGGAAAGTTGCTCCAGTTCCTCCCACCATAACACTTCCCGAGACATTTTGCAAGTTGCTTTGAGCATCGAGGGGAGGCCGCCCTTGGTATAAAGCAAAAAGGGCTTCAGTGGTTTCATTCTCACTAAAACTACATCGGTTCATGTTAGGCCTGCAGAAATATGCACATATTGTTAATTTGTGTCATTAATAAACTATTTCAAAAGCTTAAGTTGCTAGATATAACTATGTGAATGCATAGTATACTAACACCCCCTTTCACAGAAGAGCCCTTCGGGCTTGAATGTGGATAACACACGAGTCTATTTACCTAATATTGAAATTCAAATCTTTTTTAGATGAATTAAGGTGGCGAGGATTGAACTCTAGATCACTTGGTCATAAAGGATTTGATACCAGGAATGCTTATTGGTTTTATGTTATTTCTCCAACAACTTGAAGTAGAAACTTTTATGTACTTAATGTGTTATCCATCACAATCGATATAATTGGTTATCCAGCAAAGTCAATACAGGTAGTTTCAAATTCCTATTATATTCTAATATGCAATATAGTTTTTTTGGCACTTTTTTGCATTGGAAGTGCAAACATTTCGGCAGGGTAAAATATGTAGGATGGTGGAGGATCAAACTTCTTATAAATCATCACAACCCAACTTTAAAAGACTATGGCCAGTTCCAATTGAGCTCCAAGCTTGTTAGATTTTAGTATTTAGATTATGAAATGAAACATGAAAACAAACATATTTAAAAGTTTTAACCACAAATTGGAACTTACAGCCAAGTAAGCATGCTACACAGCCACTTTTCAGGCAGGCTATCAGGATTTGCACCAACAGGAAGAAGACGCCATCTATGACACGAATCACACTGTACCCAATGATCTTCCGTCTGAACAGGAGGCAACATTGCAGGAACCCCATTTCCGTTCTCTACATCAGTACTAGCTACCAATGACTTACCAACTTTCTTACTACCTGATGTCCCCTTTGATCCAAGATTTGTTACAGGTGTGCTCCACTCAACCTCCTCAGATTCCTTAAGTTTATCTTCATAAGGGGTTCCCAGCTGATCAATTTTCTCCTCATCTTCTTCCAATTCTCCAAAGAAATCTCTATAAGCATCTTTAGCCTTTCCAAGACCCTTTTGTACTTTGGCATCTTCAATTTCATTTTTAGATGCAGAAGTATCATCAGAACTCCTTTTTGGTTTGGGAATCAGACTGGATCCAACCTTCATGTTTTCTTTTTCCCTCTCTATAATCATGGTGTCAAGAATTCCCTTTGACTTTTTCTTCCCCCCAGGATATGGATGTTCAGTCACAAAAGGCAATGTTGTACTGTCTTGTTCACCCTGACTACTTTTCTGATTAGCCTTCTTAGGAAGCTCTGCGCTTTCAGTGTTTGATGCCGTCCTAACTTTGGTAACATTAGATTCAGCTATCGCTGTGTTGTAAATATTATCTCCCTGAAGATTGTCTTTCACTGAACCAAATGATATGTCATTGAGCAAAACTTTATCTCCCACAACTTTTCTCCCAGAACCTCCTTTTGCCCTTTCAGAAAAACCATTCACTTCAGAAGATGCCTGATCCAGACGTTCCTTTTGTGCCTGGTCCAGCAAGGTTTTGTCCTTCACCATACCCTTGTTGGCTTCCTTCAAAGAATTACACGACCCATCTACATCCTTTACCAAGTCATCACCGAGAGAATATGAATTGGACAAAAGTGGAAGTTTCATGGTTTTCGAAACTTGTTCCTCCATAGTCAATGCATCTGTACCTTGTTCTTTCCTTGACGTCACTCCAACATCATTACGAGTATTCTTCTTACTGCCACTCTTGACTTCCATTGAGGACTCGTAACCCTCTAGAGACTTCCCCTTTTTCCCTCCTAACAATTTTCTATCACCTTTTACAATATTAGATTCATTTAGTAACATGCAAGAACTTTCTAGGTCATCCATATGAATAGGATCAGGGATGCTATCTCTGATACGCATTTCCTTCTCAGTTAATTGAATGAGATCATCAGGAAGAGGCAACAGCAGCTTAGGGAGGGTTGTAATAATCTGTTCCAAGCCACCATTTAAAAATATCTCGTCAAGCTCAATATGAAGAAAATAGAGAATCTAATTGCAGGCAGATAATTCACCTTAAGGATACTGGTAGGAGATTCAAAGGGAGCCTCGAGAGGACCACGAGAAATTCCTTCGCTTTCTGAGGGGCTGTCATCCAATGATGATGATGGTGACACATCTAGACCAAGTCCACTGTATATTGCAGCATTTTTCCGTGTTGACAAATTGTCGGGACCCATTTTGATTCGAACCTTCAGTGTCTTCTGGTCTGATGCGATAGCAGCTGTTTTCATATTCGGAAACTCGTACTTTGGATTTAATGCCTCGGCATTAGTGATTGCCGTGCACTTTTCATTATTGGTTCCATCATCTAAAGAGAGTCCCTTAATTGCAGCCAGCCTCGAGGAGGTAGCAGAACCTGGGCCGAGTCTCGATAATTGAGTTCCAGTCGAACATTGTACAGCATCCCCTTGTCCACTCTGTATAGTACAATATCAATTAATACCAAGTATATTCGAAAAATGAAAAATAACACAAGGGTTAGTCATAAAACCTTATATAGAATCATCAATGTAGTTAAAAAAAGTGGAAGACACTGATGCTCCATTTTAGTATAATAATAAATGTACCTCCAGATGCAAATTATTAGGAGATCTTTGTGTATTTTGACAATGATTTTTTTGTGGAGTCCTCGGGTGCGACCAAACAGGAGAGCGCTGATAGGTAGGCAAAAATGATCCATAACCACCAAATTTTGCCCCTGCAATTTTGTTTCTCGATATCATTAGAACACGAAACTATTTATTATCCCAGCCTACGTAAGATGAATCATGGTTCTAAGTTAAAAACATACCCAAATTCTCTGCCGACACCCCACCTTCAAAATCTTTCTGAAAGTGTCCAAGGACATCTTGAATTTTGACATCCTTAGGTGAAAAAAAATCCAGAAATCATCGAGGGAAAAGAAAAAAAGAATGAAAAATTGCAAAACAAAGACCTAAATCTAATTAACAAAGTCAGAGATTCAGGTTTGTAATAATAATATGTATAAAACAACATCACCTAATGCAACGACGGAACAGCGCTAGATGTTTCGACTAGCAATCTTAAAGTAGGCATAATCTCTTCGAATTAAGTAAGTTTCTTTAATACACTAACTCCCAAAATATATTAGTTTTTTATACCAGAAATGGTTAGAAATGTATTCATTTTGTCTCATAATTATAAAGGAGAATATATAAACAGAACTATTCCACTATCTTTCAGCACCAAGGGAACATTATATATAAATCTATCATAGGGAAAATAGTATTCCAAAGGTGTAAATAGAAATTGACAAGTAAGAAACACATCAAGAGTGAAACAATTACTTCTTCACAAAAGAAAAAAACGGATAAAAAGAAAAAACTAAACAGTATTTCCATAAGCAGATCCAGCAGGTTGATAAAAAAATTCCACAGCTATGCAATGCAACAAGTTAAGATCACAAAAGCCACAAAAAAAATCAAAAAATCTTCCAAAACTTATCAAATCAATTAAACTCAACAACGACAAAATACAATTACATCCACAAAATTACACCAACCACATAAACCAATTAAATTAGAGTCATAGATCTAAGAAAGTAAAACAAGTGAAAACAACAATTCAAAACTAGAAAACGACAAAAAAAAAAAACTAAACTAAGAACAGAACAGAATACAAGAGCATGTAAAAAAGACCCTTACAATGTAAGAAAGAACAACATCAGGATCAACGGTGGCATCATAATCTTCGTCACGGTTCTGATATGAACAAGCTTCACCTTCTTCAAGTTCAGACTCCACCATCTCTCTCATACCACCAACCAACCCTAACCCTAACCCTAATCCCTTTATTGCATCCCTATCTCCAGCATAAATCATCCAAAACAAAAATTACCAAAAAAAATTTTAAAATAAATAAAAATTCAAACCCTCCAACTTAAACCTTCACATTGAGAACCCTTCTTACAAATCCAACTCCCACTTTTCCTTCGATCCATTCTTCAGAAACAAAAATCCACCAAATAAATCAACCTCCACCGATAATTCAAAAATAATAATAATAATAATCTACACGATCATGTAGATTTCACAACCTCAAATTCAACAAAAATATAATAATAATTAAAACAATTACAGCCTTTCTGAATCGAAAAACAAACAAAAAAAAACGTGTGTTTGAATTTAAAGAAAGTTTGAATGTTATTGTTTGTAGCTAGGATCGATCAACACAACAGAGTTTTTGTTGTCTCTGTCGTTTCTCTTTCTTTCTCTCTCTTTCTCTTACCGTGTCTCTGTTTTTGGGGAATACAGCAGCCGCGTTTTTTTAATTAATTAATTTATTTAATTTTATTTATTTATTTTCGTTAGAAACAATAATTTAATCTCACGGTGAGAGAGAGTTGAAGAGAAGTTGATAAGGGAAGAAAAAGTGTGAAACAAATAATTAAAATGAAACCATTTTAATTACCCTTTGGTTTGGTTCCTTCGTTTTTTTTTTTTCTTATGTTTCTTTCTACTTCAAAACATTTCTATCCTATTATCTTCTCCGAAAAGTACCACAACTCGTAAACTCACTCGCTTTAGCTTCGCGTGTGTTTATACTTGCTTCCCCATTTTTAACATTATTCCTTGTGTTTTTCTTCCTTGTTTTTTTGTTTGTTTTTCACAATTCCACTTTTTACATTTATTGCTTAAATACCTTCATACTTTTACGTCATTAGTTTTTTATTACATTTATTTAGAAGTTTAATAGTTATCAATTGTCATGAAAAAATTTATACGATGATTATTTATAGGTATTATTTTTAATGATTTAACAGTTGTAATTGATGAATATAATAAAAATAATTTTTGTTTACAACGTGTAAATTAATAATTTATTTATTTTGTAAAATATATTTCAATTTGTTAGTTAATTTAGTATATTTAAAAAAAATTAAGGAAATAAAACTCTAATAATTTAAAGTTCGATTGAGATAAATAAAGTCTAAAAATAATTCTTATGTTCAAAATTTAGACGCAAATTTTTTTCAAACGATATATCTTTAGCCATAGTTTATTAACCAATACATTCGATAATTTAGTTAGTTAATTTATTCATTAACTAAAAAACTCAGTCATTTAGTTAGTTAGTTTATGATAAAAATGAGACTCTAATAATTTAGTTTGATTGGGGTAAATGAAGTTTAAAAATAATTGTTCTGTACAAAATTCAAACACAAATTATTTCAAAGGATATATACTTAGCCATAGTTTATCCAATAAATCAATAATTTGGTTAGTTAAATTATTTATTAACCAATAAAACCAATCATTTGGTTAGTTAATTTAGGATATTACTCGTTATTACTATATTCTTTTTTATCGGATGTAATTGTCTTTTTAGTAGTTACAATAAAAGAGAGAGAGTATGAAATAAAGTGATTTGACTCATTAATTATGTTCACTTAAAGAAGAATCATTTAGGAGAATTCAAATTTGAATCCTTAGTGTTAATAATTTATGTGTAGTCTATTTAATTAAAATTATTTTAATAACTTATTTTAAAAGTATGTATGATTTTATCAAAAGCGGAATTTTGAGATTCTATATAATATTAAAAATTAAAACCTGTTAAATTATAATATTTAAAAGTTAAATTACTACTATAAATTATAAAAAACATGAATATTAATTTTACTTTAAATTAAATTATTTTATCAATTTAAATATATTTTTTACAGGTATCGTTTTGTAATTTACATATAATAAACTTGTGTTATTTCTTCTCCATAATTTATTACATGAGTGTTTTAGGGTTAAATTTTTTTTTAATCTAAAAGCACCATCTTCAGGTAATTTTATTTTCTCCTTTTATTTAAACAAGTGTTTTCATACAAATTTCTTTTTTTTTTTTGTCGTTGACTTCCTCGTCTAAATGCAATGTTCGTTTCTTTGTTATTGTGGTGTGGAGCTTTATTTTTTTTGTATTAGTGTAGTGTTCAAAGAGTCACATAACTCATTTTGTCGATATTGCATCTTGAGTAAGGGATTTATAGTTATCATCAAATTCAACGCTCTTTCAACTTTGCGTATGACTTCGTCGACACATAGTTGAATAAGTCATCTTAGATATCACATATATTTGTATGAGCGAACTTTTTCCAAAATTTGTGAGATTAGAGATTGTGAATCTTGCATTATTTTTTATCATTGGTGATGTATAGAATAAATTAATTTTGGTTTGATAATTTCTTTTTAACTTTTGAAATGTTTATGTGTATTGCTACCATGGTTTTGGTTTTCTTAATCATTAGATTTTATCTCAATATCCCAACTCATAATCAATTTAATTGTACTATTCTTGTTTTATCATTTGAATAAAACTTATTTTTCTGCAAGAAAATGTATGTGATAGAATTATTTAGTTATTTGTGTGATTTAAAATAAAATTAAAATTATTTGTTTAGTATTGACAATCATCTATTTTTATAAAAAATAAAATAAAACTATTTTATCACTAATTTTATTTTATTTTCAAATTGACGAATAATAAATTATTATTAATAACAGTGACACTAACGATTATTTTACAATTTATCAGTTTATGATTTGAATCATGTTAATTGAAGTTATAATATCAAATTATTGCTACTAAAATGACACATTAGGGGATATTTTATCACTAATTTACTTTTTATACTATTTTATTAACTTATAAAATCTAAAATATTATAAATTGATTTAAAAATATATATATGTAATTAATTTTTAATTTATATTACATATTAAATATAACATATATCATGTGGGAATGAAAGCATGTATCAAATACATAATAACATGTATGTTTATCTTATTATTATTATATTTTATTTTTATCCAACTACGATCTTTATTTTATTTAACCTTATTTTCAAAATATAATTAATACTAACATTAATTATTAATTTGAAATGTACTTACACAAACTAAATGGAAAAGTGAATGAATGTGAGATACAAAAGCGACTGTATTTATGAATAGTGTGCTTTACATTTATACACAAAATTCGACGGTTAGGATACCGTATCTTTAAAAATTATGACATAGCTAAAGCACCGCATGTAGACATGTTTTTGATTGGTCAGTGAATTCGTTAGTTTTGTGTGTGGAATGTTCAACTATGGCATGCAGTGCGATAATAAAAGGTTTGAGATAATTACTACGCTTACCATAAATAAAGGCTAACACGGACAAGGATAAACACATGTCAAATGCTAAACAAGGTTAAATGGAGGAGAAAGAACATTGAAGTAGATGATGCTCAGATTGCTGACATTTGTTGGATTTATTTTCAATATGAACTGTTTTATTTTACACAATTATATAAATTTCATTTATATATATTATCGTTATAAAAACTTTATATCCATAATTGATAATATTTAATTTTTATTATAAATATTTATAAAATCGTATACACGATTAATTTTAAACTATTCAATTATATAAATATTTTTACATTAATAATATATACAAATTAAATATACAAATTAAATTCTTAATATATTAATCTTTTGATTTGTAACTTTTATTATAATTATAATTTTTTATTTTATATAATTGAATTATAATTTTCACATTTTCGTTGTCTATTTAGTTTTTTTTTAATTATAAATAACATCAAAATTCGCACTACAATTTTTCAATACTACATCTTCAAATAAAACTTATTTTCAATTTTTATATTTTCGTAACTACTTTCAAGATAAAATTCATTTTTTAATGTTTTTATTTTCAAATATACTTTCGAATTAGAGTTATATGAAAATAACTTGTATTTTATAAAAAATATTCTTAAAAATACTATCCAAGTATAAAGCATTATATATATATATATATATATATATATATATATATATATATACTCCTTTTTAACTAAAGTTAAGTTTGTATATCTTCATTCAATTTTTTTTACAGGCAAGTTTATTTATTTTTGTAATCACTAATCCACACACCGCTACTATAATTTATTTTCAATAAATTTATCAATTGCTTTTTTTACACACTTTATATTTATATTAAAAGTAAGTGAATTATTCTTTAATGTTGATTTGTTTGATAATATTCATAGGGCGATTGAATGATTTTCAATAAAAAATACGGTTTACCACTTAAATTGAATGACAATTTCTAGAGGAGTAATTCGTGATCACACTATTATTTTCATTTTTGACTACTTTTATATCTTATAAATATGCATAATGACAATAACAAACATTAGACTATATACAATTGTTTGAAGTTGACTTTTTTAAGATGGTTCATAAATACTAATATCGGATCAACTATTAAATAGCAGTGTCCTTAATTATAAAAAATAAACATTTATGTTTTATCACTCGTAAAAAAGATATACTTGCAAAATACGATTTATTATAAATTATCTTATATTCAGCGTAAAAAAAAGTAACAAACACTTAAAAAATTCAACTTTTTTTTTACGGACCAATCATTTTTTTTATATATAATCAGTACTTTTTTCTCCTTGGTCACTTTGCCATAGAAGTTTAGTTGCCTTTTCTTGAGAACTTTAGGTTAGTTTTTTTTTTTTTTATTTGAACTTGACCCTTTATTATTATTTTTAAAAAACTACAATAAAATGACAATACATGAAATTAAAAATTGTAATTGTTAAAAGTAATATAACATTATCCGTAAGACTTAGCTCAACTAAAATGTAAAATATTATTATGTTAGATATCATATTTTAAATTTAAATTTAAGATCTCGAAATTTTGTGCGAATTTCTTTACTATTATATCTACAAATAAAAAAAGTATCATGATAGTAATTCAAAATTAATAAATTCGTTTCATTTTAAATATTTTATTTGTCTTTTTTCTTTGTTTCAAATCATTTGACATTTTACAATAATACATTAATTACCTTTTCTACTAATACACTTTTATTTGTATTTTAACTTATTAATTTTTTTACACTAACTGCATTTAATAAGGAGATTTGCATAAATAAAATTTATTTTAATCAAACACAATTAATTATTTTGTTAAGGATTGTGCACAATTCAAATGAAATATTTAAAATGAGATAAAAGAGTAAATATTTTAAGTTGATTATTATACATGGAAGGTAATTTACAATTGTGAGTCTATGTTTAGAAAAAGAACAGTATTATTTTTTTTGATCAACAAATTTTATGAGTAATTATAGTGTTTTGTTTGTCGGTAAAACTCAATTTAATTAATAAATATCAATATTGTTTAGTATTAATCTTGCACTGGTGTGCGAGTTTCGGGATGCTCTATTTACAGAAAAAGAAATTCTTTAAAAAAAAATTTATGCTAATTAAATGTTATAAATTGCATAGAAAATATATTGAATTCATAAAATGACATGCATTTATTATTTATTTATTTTATTCGTTTATGACATTTACTCTAGATTTTATAATCTCAAGCAGGAAAAAGAAAAACCAATTAAACTCTTGATACACGCTTAATTATTTTTTTTTTATTTATCAAATATGCTTTATACTTTTAATCTACGCAAATAAACTAACATTTCTTTTTGTTTCATCTTTTTAATTACATTTCTTTTCATTTCCTCCTATTTTTCATATTGGAAACCCCTCTCATCTCTTTACTTATTCAAAGGTCAATATTTCATTATCTTTTTAGTTTGAAGGGATTCATTGTTAAACATAAATACAATTAATTTTTCTGATTTAAACTAAAAATTACTATAAATTTATGGTGATATTTATCAATTTTTTTATAAATAAAAAAATAAATAAATTAATAACCACATTTGTCTCAATATTGTGTTTAGCAAAAAATGATAACACATGACTGATGGTAAGTGAATTTATTGGAGATATCAGATATACGAAATGACATAAAATATAATTTAATTAAAATTAAAATTTATTCAATTAATTAGGATAAAAAAGGAAAAAAAATGTTGTAAGATCAAATACTTTTTGAAGTAGTATATAAAAATATTATAAACTTGCGATAAAATAATTATATTTTAATTACACGAGTTTATAAGTGTGTGTATATATTTATTGTAAATAGAGCCTAACATGATTAAGCTACAAATAATGAAAAAGTAATTTGTCCGTTCGTATACTATCATGGGTTTAATTTCATTAACAGACAACCTTGTAGAAAACACAAATAAAATGGGTAAATTATGGTATTTGACCCTTGAATTCATTGTTTAATTTTTTTTCCTTTTGATTTTAGAGTTATTTTACTCGGTGTTTAGTTATTTCCGATATTTAACTAAATCAGAAATTAATTTAGATTTTTGATTGAATTAAAAATTAAACTTAACATCCCCTGATGTTAATTAAGGAGGAAACGATGATTTACCCGAAACAAAAACAATTCCTTGCTCCTTATATAATTTGCTTGTATAACCGTAAAAAAATTAGACGATATAAATTTACAATTACTCAACTATCTTATTTGCCAAAGAAGCCATCATGATGATTATTAAGTTAAGTGACATTAAAGCAGCTGGTTTAGATAATTATTTACTTTGTCCGTTCGTACAGTATGATGGGTTTAATTTCATCAACAAACAAACTAATAAAAAATAATAATTATAAACAAAAACAACCTCACATTGCTCCTTATACAATTTGCTTGTATATATAGCAGTATTAAAATTGACTATAATTATCCAATCACCACACAACATTAGAAGAAAAAAAAAGGTAGAAATTTTTTGAAACTGATTCAAAATGGAGAAAAAGTTCATGTAGCTCGCAATTGACCATAACAAAAAAAGACCCACGACACGAATATTTTTGACAAGAGTGGAGATACTAGCTAGTCGTTCATGCTTGTTATTGGGGTCCTTTTAATTGAATTTGAAGTTGATAGTGATTGAAATCATATCCAATCATCAATAGCCACATTCACAAACCA
The DNA here is from genome assembly GCA_037974295.1 of Cicer cuneatum. Lineage (NCBI taxonomy): Eukaryota > Viridiplantae > Streptophyta > Magnoliopsida > Fabales > Fabaceae > Cicer > Cicer cuneatum. The sequence continues at coordinate 68,473,319 of JBBPBO010001986.1, read as the reverse complement.
CAAAAAAGCATTGTTCTTTCAAAGCATATAGCAAGAATATGCCATCCGAGTTGATCTTTAAAGCCTACACATTAAGAAATAATATAAGAATAGAATGATTACCAATATAATAATAATAATAATAATAATAATAATGATAATAATAATAATAACCTACACATTAAGAAATAATATAAGAATAGAATGATTACCAATATATAATAATAATAATAATAATAATAATAGAACAAAAATTATAAAAATTATAATGATATGTTGTAAAATAAATATCGATCATAATAATAATAATAATCCAAGAGTTGATATGATTCTTCCAAACATTAATTTTGTTGTTGGAATTCTTCCAAACATTAATGACACGTGCATCTGTCAAAACCATTAATATGACACGTGCATATAATTGCATACAAGCATACAATAAATATATATATACCACACAATAAAAAACTAATTAAAATCAGAATCTTGTACAGCTGTACATCAGTACAAGACAGGAGGGATGAAAGAAAATGTTGGAAGTAGTTGAAATTATGTATTTTTACAAAATTGATTTCTTTTGGGTGAGCTACAAAATTGAATGACATCCCATTAACAAAAATAACGTAATTTTTATGAATTAGCAATGTAAAAATATTTTATACGATCGTTACAATAATAATGATTAATTACACTAGGTTTGGTTCCAAGCAAAAGACCAACATCTCTTCGATTTGCAAATTTTTGTTTACATCACTTATTTTATATATTTACACCCAACTCTATTTAATGAAAATTTACATATATCTTTCTGTTTATATATACATTTCTTAAGTCATTTCCCTTCGGAAAAACAAAATAATTAACAGTATATTATACAAATCAAACTCAACATATAAACTTTCTTAATATACTGGTATAAAATTTCAGTTATTTAAATATTTATATAAAATTTTTAAGAGTATAATGAATATACATTGTTTTTTTTCCTTTTTGACTAAACGAATATGTATTATTAATATAAATTAATTTTACACAAATATTTAATGGAATTATCTATCTTTTCAAAGCCTACCATTAAAATATAGATGATATGACGGAATACATTAATCTCATAAAAAATAGTATAAAATTATTGTATATTATTAACACAGTATATTCTCTTTTCTTTAAATTTAATAGAAAATTTTGCTGTAGTTTTATTTTAATAATAGTGTAAAAGTTTGTCTTGTATGTACAAATTATAAAAGATTACAAAGATACTTAATATGTCATGATATGTTAAGACAAAAGTTCGTAATACTCTTTTAAGATGGTTTTTTTTTAAAACAAACAACAATTTAAAAAAATTAAAAATTAATTTCATGCAGGTACGATTTCAACCTTGTTTGTTTATCTTTAGAGGCACATTCTTACTAAAAATTGAATATATTTTTTTCAATCGAATATTTATTAGAGTACACTATAGTACCTGTCACACGACCACATTTGAAAAATATACATGAACTCGCAACAATTTCAATATAAGTATCCGTACCCC
>JBBPBO010001986.1:68418262-68471508 GCA_037974295.1 Cicer cuneatum | reverse complement strand
CCCCCCCCCCCCCCCCCCTTCTACGGTAACATTCATGATTTTCTAATGAAACGATAAATCTTAGTATTTTACTAAAACTAAATAAATTGGTATCTTGTCTTGTAATTTACAACTCATATTAATTACAAGGATCATTTAAAAACCAAGATCTTTCACTTCTCCATAATTACTGTGAGTTTCGTTGTTAAACCGTTTAAAAACAAAAAAATAAATTTTGATATAAGTGAAACAAAGTTGAAATACAAGAGAGGTTGTGGTTAAAAGTTTTTGGGTAGGTGTACCAAAAAAAAGTTTTGGGGTAGGTACTAAAGTACCATATCCTTTGAAACAAAATTATAGGAATATAATTAAAATGATTGCATTGAGTGATATACATTTTTGTCAGCATATTTTCTGGAGCAAATATGTACTCTCTGTTAGTGTTACTTTAATTAGAAGATGCAAAAACAAAGTTGCTCATGGATCGGTTAGCTTAGCCAAACAGCAAGGATCTAAGTCTTGGTCGGGCTGCGTCCCAGAATCTGTTAGGTTCATTGTCTGTAATGAATCCTCCTCTGTTATTGTTTGAATGAAATTCATCTTCCCGTAAAAAAAAACGTAAGAGATGTACTCGCTGCATGGTATAGGTACCTGCACTAATTCAGTATGAATTTTGAAGAAAATTTCAGGATTCTTGTGCACAGGCAAAACGACTAGAGCATTTATCAATCCCTCTTACTTCATGGAGAATAACATCTACTTTTATTTGATACAGAAGTCAGAACGAATAATTTATGCATATCAAGAGGAGGATTCTAAAGAGGGATCTTTCACTGGCATGAACCTTTTCCCCTACACATAAATCAGAACCAAATAGCTTATTTCAACTAGGATGAGGGTTTTTGGGAGAGCAAAGCTTCAAGTGTCAAATGATCAGTCACAGGGGGACTACAAGTGAAGCTTTGGCATACAAGAGCTACAACCTTGCTGACTGCGTAGTTATTTTTTGCCATTAGAGCAATATTGCTGTTATTTACTTCCCAAAATTCCATCTCTTCTTTGTTGTTGGGATCTATATGAATAACCTACAATCAGCACCAGCGCAAATGTTATTGATGATAACCAAAAACAAATATGGGGACATTATAAAGAGTAACTTTGCTCACTGTTCTGCTGGGATCATATAATGCGTGAGCTGCCGCAAGCATGGTTTCAAATTCCTCGGAAGTCCTTTCGCCCACCACCACCACTTGCTTCCGAGAAGGTACACACAGCATGTCTGCTGCACAACACATTAAAGGCACTGCCATAGCCATATCTTTCAATCTTTTCTCAAAAACTGCCTGCAATACCATAAAGGGAATCCTAGTCAGTGGCAACTGACCTAGTGGTCACCTGATAGATAATACATTCATTCCCACTAATAATCCCACCCCACCATTGTCAACACATAAATAAGAAGAAACAGTTTATTAGGAGGAAAGAGAGGTGGGATTTACATACCAATAAATGTTCTGCAATTCCCTTATAATGCTCAGCCTTACTTCCAGAGACCATGGAAGCTAATCTTATAAGATTTATTGCGGAAACTGAGTTCCCTGAGGGTTCTGCTCCATCATGGTCTTCCTTCACACGGAGAAGAACCGAAGAATCTTCTCCTGTATTATTGAAATATCCCCCTCCATCTCTATCAAGAAACAAAGCATCCTGCATGCAACTCATTTCATTAGCAATTGGAGGCCTGGCAAGAAAAGCAATGAAATTTCCATCAAGTCCAGACATGAATCTTTACCTGGGTTTCCTGCAATTCAACGGCCCATAAAAGCCAGTTGATTCCACCCCCAAATTCGTAGAGATCCAGCAATCCAGAAATCATAAAGGCATAATCATCCAAGAAACCAGGCGCTTTTGATGGAGAATTTCTGAAACTATGTTGTAGCCGGTGAGTCTCTGCATTGTAAAGTTGCTTCCTAATAAAGGATGCTGCTTTTTCTGCTATTCTCATGTACTCCTTTGGCTGGAATTTGCACAATCAAAAGGAGGAGAAAGTTAAATACATTATCAATTAATGAACAGAAGGGAGTCAATTTTGCTACGTGCTCCCTCAACAGCGTCTCCCACAATTGCTTCATACTTTAAACTAGCAATTCCAATTAAGAAAGACAGAAACTAGTCATTGTCCAAAGTAAGAATTGTGATTAACAATATAAAATTGTACGCCTAGTTTACAGACATCTTCCAGAAGCAACATAATAAGAGGATCGTTTTCCATCTTTTTTAATATAGGTAGTCATTAAGCTGAAACAAAATATCCAAGGCTCTCTCTCTCTAACTACACCACAACATTAATCTTAGGAAAAACTTACTTCAGTGCCAACAACAGGAAAGTTGAATTTGATCCCTTCAGCTTCACCCTTTAGAATCTTAGAAGCCCTAGCAAAAGATGAGATTGCCAGTCCGTTCCAAGATACAATAACCTAGAAGCACAGGATATCTTGTCTTGAGAGTTGCAAGCATAAATAAAAATAAAATAAAATTAGGATTTGGCTCCTTTGAAGTGAATAGAGTAAAGTGATAGAATCAAAGGTTGATACTTCAAGGTACCCATAATTTATTATGCATGTGAATATAATATTAACCTTTGATTTGTTCATCAATGGTTATATTACTCACTTTACACTCTAAAGCGAATTACTCATACTAAAGGAGCCAGATTAAAAAGTTCAAACCTAAATCATTATAGGTTAATCCTAAATAAATGGATTGCTTAATACCTTATCATCCAAATGTGGCTTTGGGCGCTTTGACCTTACTTCAAACAACTTACGCCTGCATTCTCCTAGAATTTCTTGATATGTTTCAACCGACATGCCATATTTTGATGCCATTTCTGAAGCATCGTTTCTCTCAATCAGAACATTATTTCCCTTGAACTCATTGTGAGGATCACTCATTCTAGACAGGTCACAGTTCCCCATCTGCTTTATGTAATAGTGCTCCTCGAAAAGAGCAGCATGCTCTCCAAGTATGTCTTCAACCTAAACAGAACAAATCAGGTTAAGAGCCACTTAAAAACTTAGAAACCAATCAATCATTAATTACACAACCTAATGAAAAATTAAGACAATGTAGGCAAAGCTGGAGATATGTTCAGAAAAATGGACATTGAAGCTTAAAAAGTAATTTTTATTTAGGAAAAATGCTCTCCATTATTTATTTTCTTATTAGTAACTTGAATATTCTATTTGGAAGTACAATAAAGGGATGAAAACATGCTAGGCCGTCCGATAAGGTCTATAGCCTAGCCTATATTAGGCTGAGACCAGACCAAACTTTTTTCTATGCAAACAAGGCCAAGACTATTTTTTTTTTTGAAAAAGTTATTTATCTAAAAAGGTCAAACTATAGGCCATCTAAAAAGCCTCTCAAACTTACTAGGCTAGTCTATTTAAATAAATATACATAATATTATGATATTTTTGTTATTATTAATATAAGTCTTTTTATAATGTATTAAAATACTTAGTTATTTACCCTTCAGCTTATGGGTGGGCCGGAACAAAAAGCAACTTTAAAGAATTAAACAATTTTTTTCATAAAAAAAGACAATTAAACGAATTTGCATACATAAAAGACTTCAGTTTATTTAATGATAAATTTATGGCATGACTAAAAAATATACATTTAAAATGCTTTTATGTTGTGTCACACTTTTAAAAAGATTAAGTCCGATATTAAAAAAAACTTATATAAAATAAACAAGACAATCACAATCCTAGAGTATTCAACTTAACCTAGCCTATTTCAACCTTTTATTTAACATGCCTCGATCCTTATTTATCTTGTCCATGCTGCCTATTAGAGCTTTAATGCACTTACAGATAGATCGGATGTCAGACCTTTAATCAGGTTAACAGATCAGATAGACTTCTAAAAAGGTCAGGCATGGCCTAAAAATAAACTTATGAGTTATGATAGGTAATATACCAGACTCAATCCATGAAATTTTAGAACAATCCAGACTTATTTAAGAAAGCCTTGTGAGGCTCACCCTTCCGCCCCTATTAAAGATGCTCACCGAGACCAAACAAATACAAAATATTATAATCCAAAGTTGTTATAAATATCCAGTTGACCAGAAAAATGGATTGAAAACATATAAAATATAGTCAAAATTTTAAGCGGTATCATAACTCACAAGTTATGGCAGTTATTTTTTGATCAATTCTGAAAACACTGTAGATAGATTGTCCATACAAAAGTAAAAAGTAATGGTGTTTTTTTAGCATTTTTAGATTTTCAAAAAAGTCACGGTTAGTGTATTCTATAAATTGAAACGGATTGTTTCATAAAAATATATATATATATATAATAATAATAATAATAATAAATATTAATAATAAATAAATAAATAAATTAATAAAACATTACCCCACCCACTTTCACTCTCTTTCTATCTCACTTCCTCCATTTCCTTTCCTCTCTCTCAGTTCCTCATCCCCACCCCCACCCCCACCCCCATCCCCATTTTCATTTTTTTTGCTTTTCTTTTCTTTTCCACTTTTTCTTCTTCTCACTTAAAGTCACAAACTACGTCTCTAAACTATAAACCCATAGGATGGGTATACATTCCATAAGCAAGCTTCCTTATATTTTCACAAGTTCTTGGGTAGAATTTTTGGGTTAGGGTTTGTGCTCTAAAGAAGGAGAAGGATACCCATTTCTTGAAAGTTGTTTATTAATACTCTTTGAGGTAAATACACAACTCTAATGTTAAGAATGAATCTCTAGAAAAATGTAATTTTGTTTAAAAATCTTATATTGTGCTTATAGTAGATTTAAAGGATTTTTATGGTTTCCTAGAGTTAGCTAAACTTTAGAATAATTTTTTTCTAAAATCTTGAGAATATTTTTTTAATACTCAGATTTGTTAGCTGAGGTCTCGCCAGCTACTTTTAAGAGTTGTTAGAGGATGAATTTAGTCGATTCTTCATAGTTGTGAGTAAACGACGATCATTATCACATATTTTTATTTTGCTATAATTATTATTTTATTCGTTTTTCATGTTAACATCTTTTTTTTTTAAAATTGGGGAAACACAATTTTTAGATTTATCTCGATTTTATCCTTTAATTATTTTCATGGTCCTTGTTATATAATATGTTTGTAGTTTGATTTATTTGTGAGTTACAAAGCATTAAATATCAAATTGATTTGAAGTTGAATATGTTTTTCCATGAGTTACGATGAAATGAGAAATGATTTTTAAATATGTGTTTTGGAAATCATTGTTATAGTTATGAAATCGTTAACGGCGGTAAGTGCACCTAGTTACATCGTTTTGATTAGGGAGAATTACCCGTTAGATGGAGCCGCCCCTATGAGAGATGTCATCAATAGGAGGAGAGAGCTATCAACGAGATGTAAACTCCCTAATTGATGTGTGATGATGCGTTGCGGGATTGAGAAGAGGAGGCTATCCGTTAGATCGAACCACCTCTAACGGAAAGGCCACCCTTAGAAGGAAATGACTATCAATGAGATGAAACCGCCTCTTGATTCTCAAGAATTTATATCTTTACTTGTTTGATTTCCTATGAATTTTTTAGGTTGCTCATTGTGATTTTACTTTTCTATAAATTGGATTTTAAATATTTCTACCTGAACAACTAAATTATAAGTTTAATGATTTTATTGTGTGTATACTTTAATCGAGAATTATCTATATTTTTTGTAGTATTGTTTAATATAATTGCCACAAGATTGTAAAACAATTATTCATGTTTTTTTTTTTCTAGTTGGTGGTGGTTGTTGTCTCCTCACTAAGTCTTTGTAACTTACCCCTTCATGTTTATATTTTTTCTTCAGATTCACAGGCAGCTGAGTAGCAAACTGTTAGTAGATTCAAGTCTTGACCATATTCTTTTTTGGTAGGCCTCTTTGATCGATGACCTTTTTTGTAAAGTCTGTTGAGTCGTGCTATTTGAGTCTAGAAAATATTTTTTTGAAAATGTATTAAATATTTCGATTATGCTCTTTGAGATATGACTGAATTAAAAGTGCAATAAGTGATTTTATAAATTTGGGAACGTTGAAGTTAAGAGGATACTCTGTCGAAATTTCGAGAAAAATTATATATTTTTTTCGAAATGGTTATTTAGAACTATTTATCGGCTTAATTGTTAAGTTAGTTAATAGGCTTGCCAAGTTAGGAGTATAGCTTGTGCGCCGGTCACAACGTTTAGTTTTCGGGTCATGACATAAATAAACCTAGTTTGGCTTGGGACAAATGTAGGTGAGCCACAGACCCACAATGGACGGCCTTACTTGTTTTGATCCTACTAACGGTCAATAATTAAGAAACAAGATAGACAACATATTGTGTTCTTGAAAAATAGTTATTAATTCCTTTATGAGAACAACAAATTGATTGCCACATCAGCAGACCATTGGACTATGCATGCAACTTGAAGACCATGTCATGGCATTTTATGTCATCTCCGAGTACTCTTAGGATTTTGGACCCAATTGAAAGATAATTTTTTTGTAACGACCAATTTGAATCCATTTCTTTTGGGAGCTGAATAAAAATTGCATGTTTTTCAGGGACCTATAATATAAATATCCATAAGAAATATATTAGGGAAAGGCAGATAAAGCTCGAATGACAGACCTCTTCCCGGGTCCATATGTAAAAGGCTCCTTCCTTTTTTCTGGTAGCTGCTTCAGTCTCTGCACTGTCGGCATCCTCTGCTGAAAAAATTTCACCTTCTGGACCAATCATATCTCTCCTCAAATAGTCCAGGATATCCCGTGATATACATGAATAGAAGGTATCTTTTGTGATAGAAAAAGCATCTAAATAAGCATTAGCAAGCTGCCCTTGATCATAAAGCATCTTCTCAAAATGTGGAACTGCAAGGGCACAAGAGCTCAACCACTTAATCATCTTTACAACTCAGAATAAAGAGAACTGCATAGTACAACACATCCTAACTAACATGGCAAAATAAAAATGCTCAAGCATTTGCATATGCATACTAGAACTATAGCTCATAGACATATCAGATCCAAATGACGATTGTCCAAGGAAAAATTACCGTGCCAACACTCATCCACGCTATATCTGTGAAACCCCCCTCCAACATGATCGTGAATGCCTCCTTTTGCCATGCATTGCAAGGTAAAGAAAACCATTTTCTGACTTTCGTTAGCTCCATCCAGCTTTCCAGTATCCTCCAACTTTTTAGAGTGGTAAAGCATCAAGTTGATCTCAACCGGTCTCGGAAATTTTGGTGCAGATCCAAAACCACCGAATTCTGAATCATAGCTCTCAGAGAGCTTATAGAAAATCGTAAGATAGAATTATACTCCAGATTTGAAACCCTCAACATAAATCAACAACAAGAACTCCAATAAATGCAGATATATGAAAGTTTCTCAGATTTAAAAGAAGAAATATTGCTTGATCTATGTTACAAGTTACAACACTGGTTTTTATCAGCCTTAAATTGAAAACACTTTTATAAATGAGAAAACAATGTTGTGATTTTGACAATTCCCCATTTCCCCCTGTTCCTCATATATAAATAAAAGAGAAAACACAGGATAGCAAGACCCAATTTACAGAAACCCTTTTTTCTTTTCTGTTATATAATATCCCTTTTGTGTCTAAGAAGTAGAGGGGGTCTTCCTAACCAATTTGAAATTGAAATTGAAATAGTAAACCAAAGTGGATGCACAAAGCCTTACCTGTTCAGAGCATAGCTGTAATGCCTCGTCAGAAACACCATCAGGCAATTTACCAGAATCTGAACTACTAGACAATGCTTCCGAAAGCTGTTCAATTGCATATGCTCCGCTCTTAACTAGCATATCCCTCTTATCTTCCCAAGCCTCTTTTACCTTTCTGGAGAAAGCAGGAACAAAACAAATAAAATAGTTTACTAATAAGAACTCCAAGAGCCAAAATAATGATTTTAAACCATTGACCTCAAGTTTTATACTTAACAAATTTCGACAAGCCATCCACCAAAGTTATTGAGAACAAGAGTGTAAGTAGGTTGACGATTTAAACTAGCATGTGCAATAATTCTAACCTGAGTATAGTCTTAAATCCAGGTCGGCCATATTTATCATCAGGGGGAAAATAAGTTCCGCCCATTAAAGGTTTCAAATCAGGTGAAAGAAACACACTCAGAGGCCAACCTCCTCCACCATACAAAGCCTGCACATATGTCATATACACCTGAAGAAAACAAAATCTTTTAGTGCATCTTGTTACCAGTGGAACACCCTAAAGTTAAGTTTCTACAAGCATCTCAACCACTCAAAGTTCAAATTTCAGAGAATTTTACAAAAATTAAGGATAATCCATAAAACCATCTTATCTATCCCTTAAAATAGAAAAATTAATATCCTTGTGTGTTTGTGAGCACATAGATAGATTGATAAATGGATATTGATCATGCTCTAACGCGATTAAATTATATATGTATAAATTAAATGACGAGTAAAGTTACCTTATCAACATCTGGTCGCTCCTCTCGATCCACCTATGGCATTGATAATAGTATTGGTATAGAACAAAGTAAATCAGCTTATTAAGGATTGGTGATTATTGTTGTAAGAACCCAAAGCAAGATGAAACATAAATAAATGAGTTACCTTAATATTAACAAACCAATCATTCAACAACTTAGCAATCCCCTCATCCTCAAAAGACTCAACCTCCATAACATGACACCTTAATTAAGATCCCCAAAATATCATCAATGTTAAAACTTAAAAACCATTCAATACCAATAAACCCTTGAATGAAATCAATGAATTATTTATTTAAATACCAAAATAAATAAACAATTCATTAAAACTCATAAAAAATTGACATCAACAATAGCAATTGTTTATCCACACACAACATACCAATGACAAGTGCTGTACCCGACTTCATATCAAATGGCCATGAACACCACATTACCACATGCAAACCAGCGGTTAATTAATTATACAATCAAATTTTCCTCAAAATTAAAAAAATAAATAAAACCAAATTAGGAAACTATAATTTTCACAAAAAAAAAAAGAGTTGAGAATTAGTACTTGATAAGAAGATAGGTGCATCTCGGCGGCGTGCTTCAGCGAAAGCTTCTTCTCCCCATGGATACCAATCAACCTTGAATTGAATAGAATTGAATTGTTTATTAATGAGTGAAAATTAAGAAATGATAAATTGAAATTAGGGAAGAGTAAGTTACAGGGTTATGAGCGTGTTGGAGAAGATAAGGGCTTTGTTCTGAAGCAAGTCGATTGGTGAAGTTGTTGTGTTGATTGGAATGAGGAGTTGCCATTGAGAGAATCTTTGGAAGTTTGAAACGTGAAAATGAGAAAGGGAATCGAAAGTTTGTTGTTGTGGTGGTGGATAAGTGTTTATAGAAAAGGTGATTAAGAACACCAATAGACCTTTGGTGAAGCATAGAAGTGTTGTTGTGAAGAAGCAAAATCCGAAAGAGAATGTTACTGTTATGCTACGATTATTATTAATAGCTAGTACTGTTCTCTTCGAATTGCTGCCATGTACACTACTTTCTTTTGTCAATACTTGGAATGGTTTCTTCCATGACAAGTGGCTCTTGTTTCTCCTCGTCTCTTCCAACCAGATAACAAGATTCATGTGTTTTTCACAATTCCCCATTTTCCCTATTTCTCATTTTGCTGTTTCTGAATGGGTAAAACTCTCAAAGTAATCTTTGAATAAATCAAAATCATTAAAATATAATTAAATTATTTTATTTATTTATTTTAATTCTTGAATATATTTTTAATTAATAAGTTTAATCATTCAGCATATTTTTATTGGTCAAATTAGTATTTATAAAATTACTGATAAAAGATATATTAAAAATTTATTTGTAAATTTGGAGACATGTATAATTCACCACCAAAATATAATTTGATACACATAATATAAGGATAACATAAGATAATGACAAAATAAATATTATTATATTATGTATTTAATACACACATAATAACCAACAAAATGACAGTATTTTATTTTGTCATGTACTTAGTATACATCTCATAATGACTTAATATAATATATTATATTTAAATAACAAAATTACAATTACATATTATTTTTTAAAAATTAAATTATTATAGTTTATATATTATAAATTAAAAAAAATTAAAAAAATAATGAAATAATTTTATATTTAAAACTATCAATTGACACTACTACATAAACAATTTATTTATTTTTTAAAAACATCACAAGTAACCAAATAGTTCTATTTTATTTGTTAGAATGTAAATAAATATACGATATATATTATATGCAAATGACAAAAATACCCCTGTAAATAAAATATATTTATTTTAAAATTTTAATAAATTTTTATATCTTTATAAATTTGAATACTAATTTATTAAATTTTCCCCAAACTGACATTCATGAACAAGTAGAGTATACTAGGGCGTTTGAGAGAACCATGTTGAAGGAACTCGGCAAAATGACCCCATATAAAAAGACAAAACTACCTTTGTAATAAAATCATAAATATTTTTAAAATTAATTATTAATATTTTATTTTTAAATTTAATATCAAATTCTATTAATTATTTTTATATTTATATTTGATTAAATTTATATTTTTATATCATAGATTATACTTTATAAATTATTTTTATATTTATATTTTATTACATTTTAAATTATATTTTATAAGAGTATCCTGCTAGTTTCTAAAGCAACTCATAATCAAAATAGAAATTTCAATTAAAAAATAATATATGATAGAATTATGAATTAATTTGCCATATTTATTAGTTGATTCATCGAATAGTTGATTCATCAAACATTGAATTCAGATATAATGATAATTTATTTTTATTTTGTCTCTTATTCTGTCTATCAAATAAAATAGTTTTATTTCATTTTGCATACAAAAATATTTTTAATTGAAAAATCCGTTTGGACATTTTTTCTATAATTTTTTTATCATAAATGTTACTTAAAAACGTGTGTTAAGGCATAATCCAAATCTTTCAGTCAGTAAAATTTTCGTGTTCCATTTCAATATAACTTTGATTTATTTATTGCTGAAAATATTGCATGTACTCTCTTTATGATAACAATATGAGCACTACTTATAATTAAGTCGACTTCAACAAGGACAAACATCACAAAACTTTACGATGGGTCACTAACATTAATGATTGTTAATGATCCATCTCTTTCATGTAGAAAAAAATTCTCATTCCATCTTTTTTATGAAAAAGAATAAACAAAAAATTCGACCACCAGACCAATTAAGTATACGTCTAGAACTGTGGTACTGGTAGACATTCATTTCTTGCATTCCAAAACAACTTCAACCAGTTACATCAAAGCTGCAGTCTGTAACTTCAATTCTAACGAACATCCAACATCATATTTTGACTGTGAAAACAAACAGGCCATACGACCAAATTTTGTTACTTTGATTCAGTTCAGATTCTCATATTCATTAAGTTGAACCGAACCGAACCAAACCAAACCAATGGAAACCCAGGAAAGACGAGGGAGCTGAGGATCAAACCCACAGTTCAATACCACATAATATCATTACAATGCAGTGAGCACAAAATGCAAGAAGTTAATTGCATCACTTTACATAATGAAACAGGTTTTTACCAACAGAATACTATCCAAGTGTTACATTACATGTAAAACTATCCAGTATCTACCCATTGACAATCAATCAACTCAGTACGTGTGGCGGGACACATTCAGGAGAACCATATATATTTGCAGATATTTCTCTAGTGGAAATTTATCCATAAAATATTATCCAATCACATTGGCAAAATCTGCTGCGCATCATCTAGCATGAGCACCCATAGATTCTGAAAGTTCTTCCATAAGCTCCCTTTGTTCCATTGAAACACAAGACTGCACAAAGAAAGTTTTTCAATAATGCAGAGCCATGATATTGATAAAGCACTTTTATTCATTCATATGAACAAACCTATAATATTCTTGGCAAAGTCAGTACTCTGCAGTATATTGTTTTTAATGTAAAGTGCATTTGTGAAACTTTTTATCAGTCTTCTAGTGTTTGCCAATTTTTGCGGTTTCCTAATTGTGTTTTTGTCTTTCTTTCAAAAGCTCAAGCAGAGTGGAAGCCTTAGCCTATTGCCAGGGTTATCGACCCTTCCTGTATTTTTTGGTATAATCAAAGAAACAATTTATATTTTCACCAATGTTCAAGAGGTGTCGGTTCAGTGGTAAGAGTTTGATTTTGTAACCTCAAGGGATGTAATTCAAATCCCCGCAGGGACAGTTGTAAAATAGTCAACAGTGCCGCTTTAATTAATAATAATTTCTCTCTTCCCTATATTTTTTAAATTACATTTTGGTTAATGTGAATTTTAGTCTGGGAACAAATGTTATTGGTTAGCATTCAGTACCTGACAATATCCTCCCAAAAGCTTACACTCAACATTATCAAATCCAACCCAGGGGAGTTTCAATAATTTAGGGTTTCACTGGATAATTTCCTCTTTCTAACCATAAATGCCTTCATCTAATAATACCTAAATAAACCACCTCAAAAAGTGCCCAGGTGCACTGATATTAATATTTAGCATATATTGCATGCAGTCCGACACTGGGAAACACAGGACAGAGGAACAAGTTCTTGCTGTGGGAGGTGTGCTAGAAATAGAATATATACCTGAACAGCATCCTCTATGTCACCATTCAGAAAATTGGTGAGTTCATAGTTCTTCTTCAATCTGTGGTCAGTAACCCTGTTGTCCTACACGAAAATTTTAGTGTAAAAAATTGTCAGTCAAAACCATAATTTCATCAAGAAAATATGGAACTTTAATAAAACTGTCTCAGCTATTCTACCTCAGACAACTATGCCGACAGGAACAAATAACTGATCACTGGATCTTATTCACTTCGTTCAATGAATGCAATTTTCAGAGATTCAAAAAATAATTTAAGGTGCATGGTTCTTTTGTATCTTCTGATCTTCTCTTACTTTTCTTTCTAACTAACCACCAATGGCATTTCTCACCTTATAATTTATAAAGGGAAAATTTCTTATGAATATAATTATGAAGTATAGACACTCTTTAAATTTTGGATCAGGAATGGAGAGAATAACAAGTGAGATTGTGCAATCACCACATTATGAAAAAATATGGACGGCAACATTGAGTACCTTATAATTGTATGTCCGGATTTTTTCTGCACGTGCTCCTGTACCAACCTGTAAATTGAGACTGTTGTAAAATATTTTTAATTTGATTTCTGTCTGTCTACTTACCCATATAGCAAGCTTGTCAATAAATTATAACTGATGCAAATCATGATAGACAAATACTGAAATATTTGATCAAGTACAACCAAATAGAAAATTGGAAGTTGAACTAGGGGAGAGGACAGAGACGTGTTTATAGTTTGTTGATAATCAAGCAACATCACATGTCAGAGAAGCGGGGTTTGCAATTACTGTGTTATAGTTGTTGATACACTTCTGCTGGATTTGTAGTTGAACAAAATTTGAGATTATCAAAGAAATTAAATGAGGCATATATATTTCATCAACACGATGTCAATACATATGAGCATTCTGCATATAACATCTAAGGCAATTATGAGAACGTGCCAACAATTCTACAATTACAGAGTTGCTTGACGGAGTGGCTGATCCTAAGTTGTCCTTTTAAGCATGACATAAATGTACTGTAGTAAACAATCACAAATAATCCAAAGGACCAAAATCATCAAGGCATCAATAAACAAAGGAATCAAGTCTACTCCCGAAATACACACAACAAGGATCATACCTGTAGTTTTCTTTGATTTCGTATTGACTCTTGCTGCTCCCTTAACTTTATCTCATATCTGTAAAACGATCTCATATCAAATCTAAATGCAACATATTAAGAAAGCTTAAAGAGAATACTAAGGAAAAACGTACTAATCAGCTCAAGATGTTTGGTCAGATTTTTGTTTTATGATATTTATATCCTTCAGTTCCTTGTGTTATTGAAACTCAAGAAACAATAGCCATATTTATCTCGTGAACATGTATTTAAGAGAAAAAGGGTAGAAAAAAAGTCGAAAACGTCGTAGACTCACACAATTCAATTCTAAAAGCAGACTTGTGATGTTGACAAAAAAACCTAGATGTCAAAGTTGATGCTTACAGTTTGGCTCGCAGTAACTGAAAAGCACGATTCTTGTTCTGAATCTGAGTCCTTTCTTCAGTACAAAATATGCGGATTCCCGTTGGTTTATGAACAAGATCAATTGCTGTTTCAACCTTGTTAACATTCTGGCCTGCACGATATCATTGTATCAGAACTCCTAGAGAAATGGAATTTGTATCTTGTTCCGGGAAATTTAAAGATTTATTACTTGATTGAAATAGTTTCATGTTCATAGATCTATACCTCCAGCACCCCCAGAACGTGCTGTCGTCAGTTCAATATCTTTTGGATCAATTACGACTTCAACTTCATCAGCCTAGATAAAGATTTCAAATCAATTGGTTTAGATGTTCTAAAAACTTGAAAGGAGGAAGGAAGGCATGTACTCATGTTATCATATATCAGTAGGCAAAAAGCTACGCTCATTAAAGCGCATATGAATTTAAAAATTAAACAATTAAATAAAAAAGGGTCTTTGATCACGAATTGAAGTAAGCCTCCGACAAGACTAAACAACAATATTGAGACTACACTACACTACATCTATGCCTACTTAAAAAAAAAATAGACATATGCTAGCTACTTATATGATTTAGATAAATCTTTATGCAAAAACAGTAACTTTAGGAATAAAATATCAAATTAACAATTTTTCAAATGCTAAGGCAGTAAGGCTTTAAAAATTGTTTTCAGAACTATATGTTGAAGTCATGAATAATGCATGGCTAAAAGCCTGAAGCATGTAATCTACCTCTGGCATGATGGCCACTGTTGCAGTAGAAGTATGTACGCGACCCTGTGTTTCTGTTAATGGAACACGTTGAACTCGGTGAACACCAGACTCATATTTTAATTTACTGTAGACACGATTTCCTTTGATTTCCATCACATAAGTTTTGTATCCTCCTTTTTCTGCCTAAAAGATGACAAAAAGCAAGTTATACAAATTACAAAAGCAATTAAAAACTATATTTGAGTTTTCACGAGGAGCACCTCAGAGCATGAGATGGCCGAATGCTTCCAAGAACTACGTTCACTATATTTTTCATACATTCTGACCTGATTCAACATCAAAACAGAATTAAAATATGATTAAGAATTGAACAACTCACTAATGTTTCATTCATTAAAACATTAAAACTAAAGCAATAAAAAAGGCTAGAACAGAAAGACAAAAAATAAATGTTGGAGACGGTCAAAGATTTATTTTTTATGTTGAAAAAACATAAAGGAATTTGTGTGTGTCATTGTTCTTCATGCACTCTACATGGGTTAGAAAGGACAAATAAAAGCATGTACCTACAAGATCACCAGCCCATATTCCAGCCTCGTCACCACCGGTACCTGCTCTTACTGCAAAAGTGAATGATGATAAAACACTTCAAATGTTGATAATAATAATAATAATAATTGATATGTTAAGCTCAGATATCCGGAAATTCCATAATGTAACTACAGCGAGAGGTATGAGACGAGGAGAAGTGGGGGATCCAGAAATCATGTCACTCCTTGTGATGTATAAGTCAAATCGATGAGTATCCACTACCCACTCCTCTCAGTGCAAACTAAAAAACTGTGGCACTAGTGAATTATAACCATCCAATCCACTTAAGGGCATCTGATGTTACATTATAAGCTTCTATTAATTTTAAAAATTCCTCAATTTTACATATTTTCAACATTTCCCATTATATAAAGCAAATAATATTTAAACTTTTAGAAATTAGCTTTATGTTCTCTAGCATAAGTCTCAGTCATATAACATTCAACTAAGCCATGGAGTAAAAGTAAATCATTTAGTAACAACAATGAAATGAAAAGAAGAACAGAATCTACCTTCAAGCATTATGTTTCTTGCATCCAGAGGATCACTGGGAAGCAGTAAAACCTACCAATGTGCAAGATGCAATGCAATTAGTAAGTTTCTAAAATCTGAGAGAAATGGAAAAGTAAAAATACGAGAGAGAATGGGAGATAGGTGATTGAAAATTCAAGATTGCTAAAGATAAAAGAGAGTACAAATCAAAAGAAAGGAAAAAAGATAGGAGATTCCTGGCATGGTTTTGAAAAATGGGGACTAAAAGCTTGTTATGGTCAATGAGAAAGAGAGTACATATGATGATGACATTGAAAGAGTATTAAGATTCCTCTGTAGGGTTTTGACATTTCACATTTGGGGTTAACGATTGCTAAATTGGTATTGATCTATACTGAGCAAACAACATACAAACTTTCACGTGAAATTAGCATATTCCCGATAACAAAACTTATCAATAACTTTTTTTGTACGAAAGATCACACAGACTTAGTTTTCATAAATTACGGTTAAACACAAGTCACAAGCAGCGACAGTATGACAAAAATATTCTAACTTACAATCCCAAACAAATTAAATGAATAAAAACAAACCTTCATATTGTCCTCTAGCTCTGAGAGTTGCTTGGACAAAGAGTCAATTTCGTAAGATATCATCTCCGCCATATCCTCGTCATTGCCATCATCCTTTGCTAAAGCTAACATGTTGATTGAGAAGAAATAGACGTAAAAAAAATAAATAATAGTATATAAATCATCCTTCAACTCAAGGAGTGGAAAATCGATTAACGAACAATAGTCCTTGAGCAAACCTTTGGTTTCTTCAAGCATCTTCTCACAGTCTTTAAATCTCTTATACATGGACACAACCTAGCATCACAATATCACATGATGACAGTAGAAGACAGTTATGATAAACTTCTCAATAATTAGTTATGAAAAAAGAAACATTAAAAAAAATCTTGTAAACAACCATTAAATTTTTAAATAGAAGTTGAGATTAATTTTTACATTTTAATTATTAGTTTTTTATAAGCTCACTCATTTCACTTCTGCAGCCATACATTTATTTCAGTCGATAACCTTTCATAAGTTATTATAAAATAATCTAAAATCGGCCTAGTTGAATGTAAAGTTGAAGAAATGATAATAAGGAGCAATATAAGTTTGAGTACCACATCAAGCTCTGATACCGATTGTGCTAACTTTTGATATTCACTGGGATTAGACACAATGTCTGGATCAGCAAGCTTCACCTGAAATAATTTTAGATTTCAGACATAAATAACTACGTCCACAGAAAGTACTACCTTTTTGTCTAAATATAAGTCCGTTTTTTGAAAATTATCCCTAAATATAAGCCAATTTCAAATTCTATACACATTTATTATTATTTTTCAAACATACTTCTTATTAATACTACTAATTTATCTAGAGAGAATGAACATATCTATAACTATTTTAGTAACATTTAAACACAAAATAGGAACGTATTAAATACACTACTACCTTTATTTTCTTAATATATGTGAAAATGAAAAAAGAGAGTATTAAAAAGGAGTTAGTAGTGAGTGTCGAATTATCGTGTAACAGCATACCGATAATTCTTTCCATGTTTTCTCAGCAGATTCAAGCTTCGATATAAGATAAGGTTCCTGAAATTCAATACCGTGAAAAGTAAATGAAATAAGCGGATTAAACTAATTGCATATAACTATTATTGAAATTAAAATGAAAAATAATTCAAATGAATTTGGTGAGGTACCGCCATGCAGACGAATCTTGTAGAAAAGAATGTGGTTCTAGGAACAACGGTGACGCGTCTGTTAATGAATTGGTGAATGGAACGGTGTCGTACAGGGACTACGTCACGGCGTGTGCCACATATTCGAGCTGTGAAGTTCGCCGTTAAGCTGTTCATGGTGTCGAAGTCACACAGCAACGACGGTGTGTTTTTTGGATAAAGGAACAGAAGACACGGATATGAGAGCGGTTGTGTATTGCTTTTAGGATGAGATACTGTTTAGATTGGATTGGACTGGACTGGGCTTAAGATATGTTAGTTTAGTTTTTCAAGGTTACTATTCACACCCCTACGTTTTACTTACACACTCCTATCCATTTTTTTTAGTCAATTTTTTTTTTTAAATGTAATCACCCTTCTATTTGGATTTTCTACTGCTACAAGTTGTGATTGATTTAGACTGTCCGGTCTCAAACTCAAATCGGTAACTATGATTATTTGAATCCTTTTTATAATTA
Source organism: Cicer cuneatum (assembly GCA_037974295.1). Lineage (NCBI taxonomy): Eukaryota > Viridiplantae > Streptophyta > Magnoliopsida > Fabales > Fabaceae > Cicer > Cicer cuneatum. The sequence continues at coordinate 68,453,240 of JBBPBO010001986.1, read as the reverse complement.
CGTTAATATATATAACTGTGTTTTTTTTTAGAAAACGTTGATATTTGAGTTAATACTTTTTTTTTCATTTTTAATTTTACCTTTCAATGTACCTAACTTAGTCAATATATATATATATATATATATATATATATATATATATATATAAACTACAGTTATGGTACAAAAGCATTAGTATGGTTGTTATTAGTGTATTTTTTGAATATTTTTTTAGATAAAATTATGAGAAAATTATAATATATTAATTATAATTTATTTATTTATACACGAACAAATATTAATCACTAAAAATGATTTATATATAAGATTGATTATTGAGTTGTGTAAGTTGCCAAATAGCATATAGCATAGAGCTTTCAATTGGTGAGAGTTTTAATTTTTTGTTTTTATATCAATTAAATATTTAAAAATATAAAGATACTGTACATATTTGTCTTTTTAAAAAATGGGAAAAGCAAACTTGTACTAATAGCAAAAATAAAATTGATGTCAGCTTTAAATAGATGATTATAATGGATCATATTAGGCAAATTCCTAGAATGTTCAATTAATTAGGCATGTCACGCATGCTTATGCAATGATGAGGTTGATTATGAGACTGCTGCGGCATCCTAAGATATTTGGATCCGGTACGGCCCGTGGCGAGAGGCCCACATTGAGCCCGTATATCGTGTATGTGTATAATGAAAATATTATACATTGATGTGATGTAAATAAATAAATTTTGGCACTAATTCTGCAAAGGTCACACTTCTTTTATTACGTTTGGTACCATTATGAGAAATTGAGAATGATAATATATTTGAGAATGATAATATATCATGCGATAATGCGAAATGGTAAGAGTCACAAACAACAATTTTTCTAACATTTTCTATTCACACTATTACTATTATTGAGAGAAATTCATTTGGATCTCACCAATTTAAAATAAATTCTGCATAAAAATTACTTCATAAGAGAGAAAATATTACAATATATACAACATTACCTGGACATCTATGGTTTTTTTTCCTTATATATATTAGCTATATAGTTATGCTAATACCAATATTATCTTTATTAATTGAGCTTGAGAAATAGTCAATAAAATTAATGGTTGGGTTATAGTCTAATAGTTAAAATTTTGATCTCTCAACTATAAATTAGTTTTTTTTTACAAAGGAATTGTAAAATAATCTAACTGAGATTTAACTAAGAGAGAGGAAATGATCCATGTTGCAGGTGATATAGGTGGGGTCGAATGTTTACTCCATATCATGATGTGGTCACCTTCTTTATTGACATATGCACTAATGTCTAAATTTTAATCACACAAAGCATGTTGCTTAATGTTTCTTTCTCTCATGACCTTACTATGTATTGACTCGTAACACATTCTGTTTTAGTTTAACCTTTCTACTTAAATGCTACCTTAGTATTTTCTTTGAAACTTGCATTAATTGTTCATATAATAATTTCTGATATGCAGGGGAATAAAATAAAGGAAGTTATGAGCCAGAGTCAGAAAACAACAAAAGATGTATTAAATAGTGCTGAAATTAATTTACCACCAGGACTACTCAGAGCCATTCAACGAAAAACATTCATAATGAGTCATGACCACCTGATCGACCCGTCTCTGTTCATCATTCATCCTACAGTTGTCACATTCAGCCATTGTCATGACAACTTTAGTGCAAATATGCAACTACAATGTTAATTAATAGGATAAATAATAATTTTGATCTGTCGAACCGCACGTTATAATCCTTTAAAATATTGAAATTATAAATATTTATAAGTAATTTTATAGATTAAATTGGTTAAGGATAAATATATTTGAGTATTAATTTTTTTTAATAATAAATAATAATTAGTTGTTTATTTTATTTGACGGAGAATCGTGATTTTTTTATCACTTCAATCTTATGATTTTTTATTCGAATACTAAATTAGTTAACTAAAAACATATCTAAGGATTAAAATAACTAATAAAAGACACATTTAAAGATATTCTTGTAATTTTGATATAATCAATGACTATTTTGACAACGACTCACATATTTAAAACCAAAATAGCGGTTTGTCAATATACACACAACATCTTAATTTTGAATTATCTTATTCGTTTTAAATTATCTTTTTCGGTAATGAAATTAAAATTAAAAAAAAAAATTTAATATTAAAGCTAATAATTTGTACCATCATATTATTTTTTGGATGTGAGAGGTGTATTAGGAATATTAAACCTCACCTTAAAAAAAGACAAGGTCTCATAGTAACATCCCTCACTTACAACCAAATTTTGTAAGCATAAATTACTCAATATTAGAAAAACCTAATAGAAACTTGAATGCTAGTGCAGTATAGTATAGTATATATAGACATTGCAGCAACTCACTAATTTTCCAACATTTCAATTCATACATGTATTTGACCTGAACTAGTCTATCATCATAAATACCATGATGCCTCATTATAACATGCAATGCAATGCAATCCAACTCATGCTTTTTAAGTTTTAATAAGATGCAACTTTACCTAACTTTACACATAATACATGTAGTTATTTATGTTAGCCTTTACTTAGGCACCTTTAATTAACTATAGCCATTATAACAACTCATAAAAGCAGTGTGGATTCCTGCAATTTCTTAACCATGTAAAGAAAAGCAAAGACCAATGACACATTCACCACCTTTCACTGAAAAGGGCAGCAACCACATACACCTGCATTAATTTTCCTCCATCTTAAATTTCATTATATCCTTTGGTTCATGTAACTTTCACTCACTTCCACTCTCCATTGACAAAGAAGGAAGAGAAGTGTGAAGTTTTGTGGAGAAAAATGGGAGTTGTAACTCTTGGTGATTTGAAGCCCAGTGTTTCAGGGAAAAGGACTTTTCGTCCAAGTTCAAGCATAAGACATGCTACTGAATGGTATAATCTTCAACTTCATAAGGTGTTTTTACTCTATTTAGTGTTTTTTATTTTACTTTTTTGGGTATAATCCAATCATTACATGTAGCTTTCAGATACATTAACGAGGAATTCTAAAAGTTATTTATTTATTTTTCACATATTCCTAGAAGTTAATTAGATATACAAGCTACTTTGTTAGTGCATCTCATATTAATACACTTGAATCTTCTAAAAATTATCATCTTATTTAGTCATAGCCGATCCAAATTTATGGTAGAAAAAAAAAACACTTAAATCATTCACAAAATCCAAGAGCACTTGAATGAAATGACACGAGTCTCATCTAGTTTATTTTGTTGTATTGAGTTTGAATTTAGGCTTTGGACAACAACTTTAAAAGTCTTGAGGATAGCTCTGCCAGCTTCCCTTGTGACTCTTCTATGATCTGTGAGACACACCGATGCACACACGAACACCAAACACGATACTAACACTGATATCTAGACGATATTAATAATTTAAGAAAATGAAAGTGATTAAAGTAAATATATGTGTCAATGTCAAACACGACGTGTGTTTGACACCAAACACACCTTCAAATAATAACATGAATAATGAGATTGACATATAAAGATGTAAAATTTGACCTTGATGTAGTCCTTTACTCATCTGACAGTGATATGGCACTCCATGATGAATGTTCAGACCTGGTTTTTTAGCTATATGGTAAACAATTGATGTTTGCCTATCAATTATTTCATACTATTATTTTAGCTTTTGGCCTTAGTGAAGTTGGAGATGTAATAGGAGCTCACCGACAATGATAATTTTTTTTGGCTGCACATAGAACATGACAGCAATGAAATCAACTTGACCATACTAGTGTGACTCAATGATTTGCATTATGGGTTCCACTATAGTTAATAGCCATTCCTGAAATATTATTTTGATATAGAACTCAAAACTCATGTAACCAACCATATATGGAGCTATTCTTATCCAAGATCTTGATCATGGAAGTTAAAGTTGTCTTTTGATTTGTGGTGTAGAATGCACATAATTTGAGCTCCATTTTGGTGCATTAAATTAAAAATATATGGTAGTAGAGACTCTCTCAATGCCTCTGATAATTTCAATTTTTGGTAATAATGTATGCCTATTATTTTTACTTTTCATTGAAACTTTCATGTCTATATATATAGTGATTCAGCCAGAGTGGTTTTTGCAGGCCAATATCTGATGTCTCTAGTGATCTTACCATCCAAGTAGGAGCATCAACCTTTGCACTTCACAAGGTAAAGAAAAAAACTTTCTATTCTCATAGGTTTTGTATTCAGCATGATTTTCCTTGGTAGACATTCTTAGGTGTACCTGAATAGTTGGCCCATTTTCTGAGTAGATCATTATAATTCTGCAGTAAGCATATATACATATATAGTTTATAGTCTTAACCTTCCAATTCTCAGATAAAGAGTTCAGTTGATAGGTAAGTAAAATTTGACTAATGATTGTTTCAGTCAGGGTACGAATTCGGGTTCTCTTGAACAATTCGCCTTTCACTAAATATCATTATAATTCTGCTATCAATTCAGCCTATAATTTTTCTGTAACACTTAGTTTTGCTATCAATATGTATGGTTTTCATTATGCTTCTGATTTCTTAGTGCCTTCCTCTTCCTCTTCATACCTCACTTTGTGAAAAAAATTCAAAGAAATTATTTTCTCACTAAGAACTTAAACTCTTACAATTTTTCTCCACAGTTTCCTCTTATTTCTAGGAGTGGAAGATTTAGAAAGCTGCTGTTAGAATCAAAAGTTTCACGCATAAGTCTTCCAAATGTGCCAGGTGGTGTAGAGGCATTTGAATTAGCTGCAAAATTCTGCTATGGAATCAACATTGATTTCACTCTCTCAAATGTTGCTATGCTACATTGCACATCTCATTTTCTTGAAATGACCGAAGAATTCTCAGAGAAGAATTTGTTGACAAGAGCTGAATCATATCTAAAGGAAACAGTACTCCCCAACACATCAAACACTATACATGTTCTTCACCATTGTGAGAATCTCTTACCTTTATCAGAAGAAATAAACCTTGTTACTAAGCTTATCAATGCGATTGCGAATAATGCATGCAAAGAGCAACTTACTTCTGGTTTGTTAAAACTTGACCATACTTTTCCTTCTCAAAAGAACACATCGATAGTAATGGAACAAGAAACACCTTTAGATTGGTGGGGGAACTCATTCAATGTTCTTAGTCTCGATTTCTTTGAACGAGTTATATCGGTTATGAAATCAAAGGGATTGAAACAAGACTTAATCAGCAAAATTTTGGTGAACTATGCACATAATTCTCTTCAAGGGACTAATGTTAGGGACCCTCTTGACATAGAATTGCAAAAGAATCAAAGGGTCATTGTTGAAACCATAGTTGGTTTACTTCCAAATCAATCAAGGAAAAGTCCAATTCCAATGGCATTTCTTTCATGTTTATTGAAAACTTCAATAGCAACATCAGCATCAAATTATTGTAAAGGCGATTTGGAAAAGCGAATCGGTCTACAACTTGATCAGGCAATTCTTGAAGACATTCTCATTCCAACAAACTCATCAACTTCAAATACTCATCACAACACAATGTATGATACAGATTCAGTTTTGAGGATTTTTTCTACTTTTCTAAACTTGGAAGATGTGGATGATGATGAAGATAGTGATTTTAGAGATGAAAACCAAATGATGTATGAGTATGAATTTGACAGTCCTGGATCTCCAAAACAAAGCTCAATTCTGAAAGTTTCCAAATTACTTGACAATTATCTTGCTGAAGTTGCACTGGACGCAAACCTTTTGCCATCAAAATTCATAGCACTTGCTGAACTATTACCGGATCATGCACGCATTTCAAGTGATGGACACTATAGAGCTGTTGATATCTTCCTTAAGGTTTTTGAATTGAATTCCTTTTCTACTTCACTGTCAATTTTCCATTGCAAATACTATTAAGAATATAATTACTCTCTGGTGTATAAAAAAGTTTTACACATTCCTCCAAATGTTTTAGAAAATAATAGGCCAATTAAATCATTTTTGTCCTTTTAAGTTGTTTAATTGTATCAGATTAGTTCTACAAGTCTTTTTTTGTCTTAGATAGGTGATTTTAAATTACATTATGTGTATAGTATTAGACGTTATCTTTTTCACACATTTTGTTACAAAAGTACACAGGTATTGACCACTTATCCTAGAGGTTGTTTTATTAGTGAATTTGGTTGATGGTGTGACATTAGTAAGTACGATGGATGATTTTTCTTTTGACTTCCACCATAGTGGTCATTTTGTGAAAGAAAAGGACACATCTATGTTGTTAGTAACATAAGGATGACTTGTGTAACTTTGACTTTAGCAAAATGTGTTAAAAATGGTAATGACATACACATAACAAAACTTAAATGATTTATCGGATACGATTAAACAATTTAAACAACAACAACAAGATATATACTTCGTGAAAATAATATTATAACGTGACACATAAATATGATTGAATGTATGTATTAGATTTTTTACATTCTAGTTAAGCTTATCAACTTTGTTATTTATCATATAGGTTCATCCTCACATTAAGGACTCAGAGCGATACCGTCTAAGCAAAACCATCGATTGTCAGAAACTATCTCAAGAAGCATGTAGCCATGCAGCACAAAATGAAAGACTGCCAGTTCAAATAGGAGTACAAGTTCTTCTCTATGAACAAACAAGGCTTCGCAACGCGATGAACGGAGGACACAATCAAACGATCTTCTTCGGTGGAATTCACGGTCAATTCCCTCAAAGATCAGGAAGTGGTATAGGAAGTGGAGCAATTTCTCCTAGAGATAACTATGCATCAGTAAGAAGAGAGAACAGAGAGCTGAAACTTGAAGTTGCAAGAATGAGAATGAGGTTGAATGATTTGGAGAAAGATCATATTTCTATGAAACAAGAGCTTGTGAAGCCTCATATTGCTAACAAAATCTTCAAATCATTCACCAAAAAACTAAGTAAACTCAATGCTCTATTTCGTATTAACAGTGTTCGTGGCAGTGGTACTGGTGAGAGATCTACTTCATCACAAATTCGGTTTCCTTTTCATAAGCGAAGGTGTCACTCAGTTTCATGACTATATATTAAAATGTATAATGTTTGTCAAAATGTATTAATATGCATAAACATAATGCATTACATGAATATGACATTTTGAGTTATATGCACCCCAAAGAAACATTTTTTTTATAGAAGAAATTTAGAGTGACCGGAAGATGCTCTATTTTAAGATACGAAAAATTTTCGAATTCATTAAACACTTACAAAATAATTTATATTTATTTTTCTCTAATGACACTAGTGAAATTCAAACCTGCAATTTACGACCTAAAGAGGCAAAAAAACTATTGAGTAAAAGTTGATAACATAAAATCGTTGGACCAGATCATTCATTACACCGTAGAACAACAGAAGAAGAGTATCAAAACACAAAATCATTAAATGCTAATCTTAGCTACAAGCTATAATTTATATGATATAACAAATCTTTAAGAGACATCTAAAGCAAAAGGGGAGGGAAAGTATTATAGAAAAAACAATTGCTGAAAATCATTTTATTTTGTGGTATAATGACTAAAGTGACCAACATGGAATGATAATGAAAACATGCAGTGATGATTTCCCACTTCTATTCCGTTTTCATGCGTAATAATAACATCTTCACTACAAAAAATAATTATTTGACTCCCACTTTTATCACTCAGCTTTCCTGGATATAACTTTTCGGACAAGAAAGTGTTTTAAACAAAAGTCAAAAAATTATGGTGCCATGAAAAAGGAAACATATATAGTACTAAAAAAAAACCACTTTTCACCTAATTAAAATTACATAATGTTGTTAAGGCGCAATTCTGCGTGAGTTTTTAATAATATTTGCAAACAATAAAAATTATATAAGAGTATATTTTTAGGAATAGAGAAAAAAAGAGATGAATTTTCAAAGTAAATTAATTTTATACCGTGAACCATAACTTTAATTTTATCATCTCATTAAATAGTTATAATTTACGTCATCAAATAACTAGAATAACCAGTCACTCAATGATTTGTGTTTGCTTTTGTAAAATCTTTAAACTCACAATGTATTGATCATTAAACCCTTAGAAGTAAACTCAAGACATTATAAATTGCTCAAAATATATTTTCTAACCGCACAAAATTGGTGTTTTTTCAATACATATATCCGATCTTATGTTAAGATGGAAAAAGTTACCATAAGAAAAAGAGTAATAAAAGTAAAATTAAGTAAAAAAAAACTAGGGGGGCCCAACACCTCATGTAGTCCACACTCGTGGCCTCACACTGAATCAATCAAGACTCTTGTGTAAAAAATTATTTATATTAAAGTCCTTTTATCTTTTGCAAGTCACAATTTATAGCCACCTTCCTCCCGAGGGGCCGAGTCTGTATGTTTGGGCCAACTTACATGTTTCAGCAGCCCACGAGCCCAAACCGGCCCAGTCATGTGTTCTTTCTGCATTAGCAAAGGTTATACGACGACGTATCAACTTAAAAACTGTGTTGAACTTGACTTGGTTTCTGCGATCGTTCCGAATGGTGTGTGTCTGTGTGTGAAGAGGACATGGGATTATCTCTTGCAGGGTTTCGAAATTCGTTGCCATTTTCTGGGCTAATTAGGTATTTCACCCCAACTTTCTCTGCTGTATCATTCCTGTTTTGTTTAAATGCTTATTTCTTTTTTGAAGAAAATGTTAGGGTTATGCTCTGTTTAATACGTAATAATACTGATCGTTTCTTCCTTTTTCGCCTCAGTTGTTCTATTTACACAGCGTGAGACTTGTAGATTTTTGTTAATTTTGGTTTCCACGAGTTTGGAATTTTGATTTCATTGAATTTGACGTTTATAATTGTAAGCATTTTTTAGATGCATGTTTATTGATCATATGTTACAATAATCAAACAAGTTTACAATTTCCACCCTAATTCATGATACATGTTCTGCTTTTGGGTTTGTTGCGTGCCATTGCCATGGTTCAAACCAGATGGGTTTATTTGGTTTGATGGAGAAGGGAGGGGAGAGATTTTAATCAATATAAAATTATATACTAGTATTTCACTCTTTTGATATTGAAGATCACATCAACTTTCTTAGCAGGGGAAGAAATTTTAACTGATGGAAGTGTAAATTTACTTTTTTTCACTGTTCTAATATTTAATGTCACGTTAAATAAAAAGATATTTCAGTCCAAATTTATAATAAATATTTTATCTCTTCCAAATTCTTACCCCCACCTTTGAATGGAGCTAAAATTGATTTAAGAGAGATTTTGCTTCCCTCCCTTTCATTCCCACTACCAAACGATCCCTTAGACTCTCGTTGAATTTTTTGTGGTTCTAGAAAAATATGGTTTAGTAGCTTAAGTAAATTACTTTAGAGGTAAACCAGCTAATCTCAAGACCAACATGATGATGGCATGAGCAGTAGATACTTGGATTTTTTAAACATGTATTTAAGAATTTGATTTCGATGAATCTTTACGAGAATCATCTTCTTAGTAGTGATCAAAGGATACTTGATTTATAGAAGAAAAAAACTGAGTTATCTCAATAGTTGATGTATGTGCATGTATGGTTGGGTAGGATAGAATTTGGAATGTAGAGCAATTTTGTTAAAATGGGGCCCGTGGAAATTTATTGTTCCTTATGTAAAACTTGTTTTTATTTTGTGACAGACAGCTTGAGCAAGAGATGGAAACTGTGATTAAGGTGCTGCAGCCTGGACCTTTGGGAATCATAGAGCATAAGTTTTCTGCTGACGAGATTCGCAGGGCTAATGCTACAGTCGCTAAAGCAGTAGCTAATTGGCGAAGAAATGCAATCCTTGAGGACAATAATCATATTTTGAAAGACTACATACACAAGAAGTGAAGGTTACAAGTTAGAACATTTTGACAAACCATTTGATGAAACTTCTATTTTTAGATCTTCCATAATGATTTTAGTTCTGCCCCTGAATTTTTAATCGGAGGTCGACATTGCCTTCTCTAATCATTTGTGGATCACTGAATTGTGATGAGATGCTGTGCCTATTTGTTTAGATGTGTGAACATTTAGATGTTTAATGTTGTAAATGCTTATAAGATGATAAGTTTGCTTAACACAAGTTAATAATATGGATTTAATTCATATGAATTTTTTTTTTAAACTGTCGGTCAATCACAACTCGTATATTATTAGAGATATTTGACTTTTAACATTAATTGTTTCTAAAGTGGTGGTATGATTTCAAGTAATTGTAGAGGCATTTTCCGTAACTTCTTTGGGGTTTTTTTCTTGCCATTGTGCTAAAATTTAATAGCTTTTGCTTTAATGTTGTTTGCGTTTGGCATGTGAAAGCACGAAGTTTCGCATGAATTTGCTAAGCGTGTGTTTATGTGCTTCCAGGGGTGCGTCCATGTGTTAACGTCTCACATTCAGCCACCTAAGAATGTGTAACACACAGAAACACACTCAAATAACAAAAGATGCAAAACACGTCAAAAGTAAACTAAAGTGATTTACAAGCCAAACTTTTGTAGAGAATCTATTCTATTCGTCAACAAGGGAGGGAGAGAACTGAAGCAGTTTTGGTATCTTGTTTTATAATGAATTACAGCATGTATCAAGATTTATGTGGTTTTGTGAACTAAAGAAACGATTTTCTCTCGGCATAGTATATGAAAAGTGAAAATCCTTCTAGAAGAATCTGGTTTGCGTTAGTAACTTGAAAAACTAACTTAACCACTATTCTACTTACATTTGTCTATAAAAAAAATAAAAAAAAGAGAGTATTTGGGGTTGTTAAATTATCTGTGCGTTGTCTAAAATGACATTGTCTAAGTTATATGACATTCGGTCAAAAGTTTGTATATGCCACATGTAAGTTTTTGGGGTTGTTATCATTATTCATTACAATTAAATAATTGTCATGTTAAAAAATAGACATTAGAAATAGTAAAAGCAAAATTATTAAAATGATTTTTTTTTTCTGAAAATTTTAATAAATCGATAAAAGATATATTTTTCGAAGAAGAGAGTAAGCATTATAAAGGTAACGTTTGGAGAACAAGAACAAAAAAATGAATTTCAAGTTGAATTATTGTGGGCATATACTTGTAACCCCTTGAAATAGAAACGAAAAGGACCTTGGCATATGCGTTAGGAGAAGTAGCATAGAACACAAAAAACTAGTGCTAGATCAGTTCTTGGCATCACAGTGGGGACTATGGATTCCTCGACAACTGTTTTTGCATCAGAATTAATTTTGTGTTGAATTGTCTCATGTATTACACTTATTGACATAGTACTATCGACAAAACTTAAATTTATTTAAGTGTTTTTTATATAATTTTTAATTTAATGGATCATAATGTCTTTAAATTTATAATTTTATTAAAGTTTGTTTTGACGTCTTTTTAATGTTTATTATAACCGTAAAATATGTATTTTATTGTTATTTATTAAAAAAATGATTTATTGTTGATCACAATAATCTACTTTAAGAAGTCGCCCATTAGAAGTGGGAAAATAGTTAACTAAGATCTTACTCTTTGACCAAAAAAAAAAAAAGATTTTATTTAAAAAATAAAGAATCAAATATAAGATGGATGATAGAGAATACGCGGAGCATGTATTAAACTTAATCTTTTTTTTTTTTTTCGAAAAAATTAATTTCAATTATACAATTCTATTTACAACTTTACATCTTCTATTATTATATGATGAAAGTATGAAGATCAATTTAAAGAGTTTATTTTTCCAACAAAAATATATTATGCTCACCAATCAAAAATTAAACCATTAATCGATTTATTATCTGTTAATTATGTCGCGGTCATATTGATAGTGTGTTTTTGTTGTCATTCCAATTAAATAACGGTGGACATGTATAAGAATACCATACAGGTATGGAGACCAGCTAGGGGCCACATTTGCAAGAATGTAGACAACTTAATTGATGTTTTTTTTAGTAAACTCAACATAAAAATTTTGTAAAGAAAAAAATCTATAATCTCTTATATTGCTCCCTCGGAGATTAATAATCCCAAATGAATTGGTTTTTCGAAACCGTCACGTTATTTAAAAGATATATCTCGTGTTTTGTATTACATAGTTATATCTAGTAAAAAATTTGAGTAGTTAAATTTTTATTTTATAATTTTTTCAATGTTTCTTACTTTACAAATCAAATTATTTATGTAAGAGATTACATCAGCAGTTATAAATAATATATTTTTATCAAACCTAAAAATAAGGTTGTAGATTTTTTTATGTTGAAATAGAGTTACTCATTTTTGTTCTTAAATGTATGTAACTCAAATAATAATAGTATAATGCTGCATACTTTCTTTTTGGGGAGTAATGCTTCAAACCTTTGACGATTCAAATATATTTTCGTTTAGTGGTGCTCTGTTCTTGTCCATATTTGAGTTAAGTTACTTTCACATACATCAAAGTATTGATTATTCATTGCATAATTTTAAAAATTATTATATTTCAAAAGTAGTTTTACTGATTTTGATAATCTTCGACTAAATTTTTTCACATTTAGTAGTCGAGAATACAAAATGACATTATTTCTCTTTAAAGAAGTGAACAACAATATTATATTATATTATACTATATTACATTACTACTTATGCAAAAAGACACGGTAATATTTTTCTTCACAAGATAGAAAACAAATAAAAATAAAAAGTATAGATATAACTCGAAGAAGAAGCTCTATATCAAACTATATAAGGGTTCACACATCTAGAATTAACAATGAAACTAACAAAATTATAATTTATCACCGTAATTTTGATAAAAACTAAATTTTAAATCTTCAAGAAACTTACGGTGTCACATAATTTCATGGAATTCAGTGTGATTTCAAACATGCACGTAATAGTACATCTTCAATTTTGATCAAAAGATTTAGTACAAAACAAAACATCTTATTTGATCAAAATTGGAGTAAGTTCTGCATATAGCTACCTTTTCCACATGAATATAGCACTAGCATTAATAAGCAATTGAGAAAGCTTGTTTTGAGCATTGAGACTTAGAAGTTCATCAATACCACCAATAAATCGTTGTCCTATGAAAACTGCAGGCACAATTGGTTTACAACCAAGCTGAATCAGTGCTCTCTCTACTTGTTGTCCATTTGGCATTTTGTCAATCTCAATAACTATATGGTTAGCACCAAAGCTTGACATTAGTGCTGTCACTGTGTGACTCATGATACAAGTGCTTTCGCTGAAAATCACAACTGGTTTGTTAACTGTTAATGATGCTATCAAATCCATTGTATTGATGTAATTTGGTTACTAGAGAGATGTTTGAAGAATTTGGGTAGGTATATGATATAAGTGAATTTGGTTTGTGGAAATTGAGATGAAGAAGAGGTCTATTTATACCATAGATAAGAATGGATTGTTTAACTCACATATAGAAGAATAAACATCTGAAAAAGAATAAACCTTAAAGGTGTGTCATGAATGGATTCTCTAAACTCACACAAGTTTCCACAGTGTGCATTTTTATGGAAGGAGATTTTGTACAAGTGTTTTGATTCCTGGATAAACTTTGAGGGTAGAAAATTATGCTGTTTTGCTAAACATGAAAGAGGTTAGAATCCTAGAACAATATGTGTATACTATTAGCATTAATTAGTCCATCCAAAAACCCTTTTCTTAAAAACATAAAAAATAAAAATAAAAATAACAAAGAAACAGATATGTCGAACCTTCTGTTCATGCTAGCAGTGACTTATGTTCGAATTTTAAGTTTCTTTGTTGATACTAATTATAAATTTTCGTTGTTTTTTTGTTTTACATTGTTTTTTAAAAAATGAAATTGGAATATTTATTTCATACGTAAAATAAAAATTTGCAAATAATTATTTTATAAATAAGACAAATCTCGAATTATAAAATTCAACCATGCGAAAACCAATCTCTTACTAGTTCTATTGATAAATTCTTGCAAAAATTTATGATTATTTTCAACTCTGGACAAGAGCACCCTCTTCTAATTTAAAACTTTTAGTAGCAAAAAAATATCAAGGGATTCCCAAATTGACTTTTCTAGAGTCAATGACTAACATAACTCATGTTTGAGGGAGTAAATGTATCTAACCCAAGTTCTTGGCTATGTTAGGCAGAAGCTTGCAGCCACCCTCATTTGCAGTTAAATTACTTTGGAATATTAATAGGTAATAATTCAATTCCAATGAGAATTGTGAAAATTATTCCAGAAGTAGGTTAAATCATCTCAAACATTTTCTTGTGCATGGAATTTGATTCATCATGAGTCTAGAGAGGGGCAAATTTATACTATACGTAAATGCTATTTCTATTATTTGATCTCCAAGGTCACAATATAGTAACTTTACCGTAGAGCTAAGGTAATCATAAAAAAAAAATTTTGACTAAATTATATTTGTTTATTTTTCAATATTTGGTATTTTTAGTTTTTTTCTATCTATTTGATTCCTTTAAATTCAAAATGTTAACATTTTAACCTCTAACATTCCAAATAATTGATATTGATAAAAAAAAAAATAAAAGATGTATAACGTTTGTAATTTAAATAATAAAAATATTTAATATTTAAAACTTTAAAGATTTAATTGAAATTTTTTTAAGAAACGAAAGTGTTTAACATTTATAATTTAGATTGAAATTGACTATAATCAACAACTTTTAACTGCAAATCAGTCTGACACATCTAAACCGTTCAATTAAGATTAGATTATCAAGCAATAAATTCAAATTATAACTAAAAATATAATTTAGTTTTTATTTAATAGAAGTACATGAAAAATTGCACCGTGTAATCCAATTATATGAATTGAAAAGATAAAAAAAAAATCACATGAAAAATTGACAAGCCTTCCTCTGCCTGTTGTTTTTGACGGCGAATCTGGTCGGTAAGGGGTGTTATGTTCATCCAATCTTATATTATCAAGTAGCAATTTTTAATGTAAGATTCGCACCAAGTTAAAATACCAAATTCTTAAAGCAGAATTGAAAGGTGAGAAAAAAAAGATTTTAGTTTCTTGGGCAGATGCTGATTTAAAGGTAAACTAAAATATGCATAATAGCATTTACTTTTTTATTTTTTTGTTTACTTTAGCTGGATGGTCCTTGATATTATGAAAAAATTCTACATAGTATGGCCATACATAAATGAGAAAAAAAGAAAACGCTAACGTTGATTCCACCGAATTTACCATTTATTGCACATTGTATGTACTACATTAGGAGGAAGAGAAGATGTTTTGTACTCCTATATGCTTAAAGCTTTATGAGTTTCATGAAATAGTACTTGTAACTTTAACCTATTATGTACTGTCACATAGTGGAGGAGTTGATACTAGGAAAGGTGCTATATTTTTTTTAAGTATTGCTAGCAATATTTATATAGATTCCATATTAAATGGTGAGAGACATGTGATTTCCAACTAATAAAACGATAAATGTTAAAAAAAGTGTGTTTTAACGAGTTGTGATAGTATTTTTTTGTGTTTTTTTTTTCAATCTTTATTTTTTTGATTGAAAGAGAATTTGGTTGAAAATTAAGTAAAATTTTGTCAAGAATTATTTTTGATATAATTTGAGCTTAAACTCTCTTAAAGATTCATCCTTACATAAAATTGGTTAAAAGTTGTTTGTAGAAGATGTTATTTACTCGAATGCATAGTAAAAGAGTTTTTTTTAATACACTAAAACTGAAATGTCTTTTTTTTTTTTCTTCTAAAGAATTTAGTGGTAAAACACATACAATAAGTATAAATAAACGAGGCATTGTAAATTCGAATTTCACACCCCAACAACATGTTCAAATTTTTTTACCATCTAAGCTATATATACAGAACTATGCCAATTGTTAATCTAGTGTAAATTGCTAAATCATTTCTTCACTTGCATATGCAGCAATGGATTTCATGTACAACATTCAGCAAATGTTGTCATTATTTTTTGTTCTTGATAATATCAAATGTCGTCATTATTTCAATATAATTGTGGTTAGATGGAAATATAGAAAAATGTTATTCCATTATTATTATATGTACTACTTATTCCGAATTTAAACTCGATTATTTACCATCCTTCTAAAAAAGAATAAAAAACCTATGTATAGTATAATAGCTTTGCTTCAATCGGGATCTTACTTTACGTTAGGGTATTATGATTTTCAGATGACATTAAAAATTGGAATTTTCAAATTAAGACATTATTCGAAATCTTGTAGCAACAGAATTTTCCACGTGCCTGTAACTCGTTGAAACAACCCTTCATTGGCTCTTTGTTTCATCAATTTTGAATAAACGGCTCAAACCCAAATCAAAGGGTCACTTGATCTTCATTCAACTCCTCCAAATCCGACACACAACACAAGTATCAAATCATAGAATTTTTTTTTTTTGGAATAACATTTTAAGACTATGATTCTCAGATTCAAACTCTCTGGTTGATTTCAGAATTAGAATGTGGATTTAGGGAGAGATAAAATTAGTATTGTTTTCCCTTAAAACAAAGTATTGCTCTAACCTTGTCGCATCTCTTTTGATTTTTGTGTCATTAGGATAAGGGAAATAATTTGTCTTTGATTTGGGGCTATGTCATGGGAAGGGATTGAATACTCTCCCAGAGATGTCAAAACTGACTACTCATACTCATATTTGTTTAATATCCAATTGGATAAATTACAAATGTTCTTAAGTCTTATTTACAAATATCTTTAAGTCATAGTTCAACTAATAAAAAAAATGTTGATATTGTTAAGTTAGATATATGTATCAGATTTGAATATGAGACTTCGTAATTGTGTGTAAATTTCTGGTGATATTTATATTATCTCGTTTACATACCAACAAAAATATGGATTATTGATAGCTTCTTCTCGCACTTCCTATGTTCTAGTCCTATACAGGATACACACTTAGGTCTGCTAGTCGAAATAAGGGTTTCATATCCTTTCTGACATAGGTTTTAATTTGGATAAAACAAAACTTAAGTATTTTTTATTTTTTATAAGTCTTGTGTTTTTTTTTTCTAAAAAAATGAAACAAATTACTAAAACACTAAGACCAAATAATCATATTCAAGATTGTTACTGCTAATTTTTTTTAAAATGAACTTTTAACTCATTAATGCATTTACATTGCAAAAGAAAAGATAAATATTAAAATAAAACACATAACAAGTAAGGGTATAAAATTTCTACAATTAATAAATATAGTACCTTTTTGACAAAAACAAATTTGTGATAGAAAAACTATCATTATCTTTTTATCTCTTGTAGATAGTATAAGTGGAATTTTTATGTGCGTAAACGATCCTAATTGGTGGTGGGATGGACCAAATAGAGGGAATGGGCCCAATTTTCCACCCCTATTTAAGTTAAAGGGACATGATGTTATTTTTAATTTATTAGTGAGGTCGGAATACCCTTCACAAACAATTTTGTTACCTGTTTAACATAATTGATTTATATGCATGCATGAATTCAGCGGAAGAAAAGAAACACAACTTCACAAAACCATACAAGTTTATTTAGGCTCTATAATATAGTTTAATATACCATCTTAAACGACTACAAAATTATGTTAATTAACTAACAACAGTGACTATATATATAGAGTCATCTTATTCATGATCTCTGAAATATTAATTAATTCATGACTCTATCTCAAATCCATATAGCCCCTGCATCCTTCAACATAGGAACTAATTGATTCCTCACATGAAGACTCATGATTTTTTTAGAACCACCTCTGAATTGTTGTCCTATAAAAACAGCAGGTACACTTGGTTTACACCCCATTTGAATCAACTCATTTTCAATTTGTGACCCATTTGTGATTTTATCAAGCTCATAAACAATTGGGTTTGCTCCAAAGCTACGTATCAGTGATGTTACAGAGTGACTCAAACAACATGTGCTCTTGCTGAATATCACCACTGGCTTTTCACCTACCATGCTTGTAACTGTCTCCATATCAATAATATTTAGTAATATAATAGAATTAATACAAAATTGTGATGATTTTTTGTGTGTGTGGAAATTCAGCTTCTTTGATGTGTTATTTATAAGCTTATGATTATGTTCTAATGTGGTGTTGTGGGGATTGCAATTTTGGTTCATGTGTCACAATATGTAAAAGAATATGATATATGGTAGAAGGGAATTAAGAGGATTCTTGATATATTTGTCCTTTTGCTATGTACTGCATATATGTGATAGATATGCAAGTTGGCTACATGTTAAATTCAATCTAATAAATCTAAAACTTTCTTCAAGAATAAGATTCATGCTTGGCATATTTATTTTTTTCTTCTTTGCCAAATCTATATAATTTTTCCGTATCATATATAACACGATATACAAACAGTATTTAATCCACTAGTTAGTTGTCTCATGTTACATATTGTAATCTCTCTCACACAATGATTTAGATATATGTATAGGATTTTTGCCTTGTTAGCTTCTTATTCTCTATACAATAAAACTTACATGAATTTTAACTAACACAGACACAATACTGAGACTGACACATAGACATCGGTAATAATTTTAAATTAAAAATTGAAAGTGATTGTGTGTAACTACATGCGTTATTGTCATAGCAATATCAGACTCTGCCACGTGTTGAACATGTCTTCAATTCAAAGTGTAGATCTTGAATAAGTTATATCTACATTCAAATTACAGAAATAACAGATTTATGAAAGCAGGTGTCTAAATGTTTTTCAACTCCATATTATTGTAAATACTATCTGCATTAGCAGCATTACAATGAAATTGAAAACGGCCACATTAAGTCTCTGGCATGTTATCATATTGGTTCCTTGATTGCAATCATGGATTTTTTTTATTTGTTTATTGTTGTTTGATTGATGAGAGAGATTCCCGCAACATAAACCTAACACTTCATATCTTATCCATACTCACTATATCTCAACAATATGTTGCGAGTTGTGAGTTGTGACACTAGGCAAGTAATAATGATTTGATACGAAGAATATATGGTGAAAGTGATTAAGATAGAGAAAACCAAGATAGAAAGGGAATAAGAATTTATAATATATATGGAATAGACAAGTGTGACTATGACACTAATAAAGTAAACGAAGTCGGTTTTCAGCATACTACATTATCTCTCTTGTTGTATCGACAACTATGCATATGTTACAACTTTAATCTAATTTCCCAGATGCAAAGCAGAGCTTATATTCCCCCGGATTAAATGTATTCTTAACATATGTAAAATATGATTATGACTATACTATATGCGGCAATCAAAAAGTCTTACCAGTAAAATCGTTTACATTGATCACAATGGGACAATGTAAATGTAAATGTCACTCAGGATTGTCAGTTCTTAGGGTGGAATCTTTGTTCTGAGTTCAATCTGTTTTTCTTTCATTCCATGTGGCAAAGTTTAAGCTTGATGACATTTGGTGGAAATTTTCGAAAACATACGGTTTTAGTTTTTAAAAATTTAAGTTTATTTTAATACGTTAATAAGAAAATAGAAGATTGGTACAATAAAGAATTGTGAATGAGAAAGTGCAAAGTAAGTTAAGAAAATAATATTTTGAATGCTAGATATTTTTTGCAAATTGTAAAAAAAAAATGGTTACAATAAGGAGAATTACATCTAAACGAACTACTAGTGTTTTTTTTGGTCAATTAGTAAAGAAGTTGGATATTTTCAAGAAATTTTTATGCAGTTCTTAAATAAAACAAGCACAAGACCTTATACACCCAACATAAGTGTCAATTCCATTTTAAAGACAACATTCATTCAATCCTTAGCTTAGTGAATTTATTCAGCACAGCAAAAAAATGCCCTCTGTAAAAGTCCACACGGTTATTCAAATCTCCCTCACTCAACTCACACGATCAATATGAAGATTTGTCAAAACGCTCAAAATCAATTGATGCCAAAAGAGCAATTGCTACATAATCATTGATATAATCATCCATAAATTATCAATTACAGTCAAGAAATGTACAACTATAGGCACATTCAAATCACAACTTAGGTTTCAAAAAAACCTTCAAGCCAAATGCCTGGCTGTAAATAAAAATGCTACAAGGGATATGATAAGCATCCCTGCGATATATTATACCCCATTTGATCATGTTGGGACCACAGAATTATAATGCTCACCAAGCCCAAAAGCATGCATGTGGTAAGAGAGCATGATACTGGAACTAGACGAGCCGATACCAACAGCTGGTTTATACTCCTTCCCCATCTCCACATCAGGGAAGGACCCTGAAAATATCATAATATGCTTCTTCAGGCAATGAGTCAAGGCACCAAGCTCTAGTTGTCCTCCCCAAATTGCCGTCGACTCGACTTCTTTGCAATAATTTTCAAACTTCTGAGCAATTGATTCATCAGAATCACCTTCAATCAAATTCTCTGATAGGCAAAATGGAAGGAAATCAGATGTATGCTTTCTCATGTAACCAGCTGCCATTTCTCGAAGTTCTTGGTATGTATAAGGAGATTTACCCCCAGAGAGGTGGGCCAACTGATTCTCAACAGCTCTGTAAAGGCAGTGCCCATCAGGCTTAATTTCACTAACAGCCAAACCAAGAGGCTGCAACTTCCTTTCCAGTTTCTCATTTTCAATCATGCGATCGCTTATAATGTCATTCTGCTCCGCTTGGATTCTCTGTTCCCTTTCTGCTTCCTGTTGAGCTTTTTTGTCACGCCTCTGTTTGGCCTTGCTGACCTTTGTATTCTCAGGTTGACTGCTAACAGATACTCCAGCTATGGCCTTCACCAAATTGTCCAAATTGCTCTTTTCATTTCCGTTGCCACTGCTATAGCCTAATGCAGACAGTTCTTTGGCATGTTTCTCCTTGAGCTTAGCAGATAGTTGTGAAACCTCTTCCTCCACTTGCTTCTTCTTAGCTTTTTGCTCAGCCTTGCTCCCTTTAGCTGCTGCCCTTTTCATTTCAAATTCTTTCTTCTGCAGCTGTGATATCTCATTCCTGAAAATACATGTCATCATCGAAGAATATGCATTGCATGAGAACCTAAGGACTTGTGTAGCACGTAAGGTTGTCAATTTTATGTAGGATCGTGGAATCTCCATAAACTCAACTCATAAAGTCGCAAGAGTTTACTTAATACAAAACAAAGCAAACCACAATAACTAAATTTAAATGTTATGTAAGGAACCAACAAAATGAAATTGACATAGTTATGGTTTAATGGATTTGAGCAAAATCTCTTCTCACTCAATTTTGGCTCCACTCCAATAATGGGGAGATTTGGCGGGGAGAGAAAATGGGTTCAAATATTTTAAATACACTAACTAAAATATTCTTTACATATTACATTATGTAACATCGAAGGTTACACGTGTATAAAAAGCAAATTAAACTTAAAATCCCATCCCCCTGTGAACCAAACACCAAATAAGATAAATATTTTGTAAGCAACCTACTGTAAAATATAAATTAAACCAAGATAGGTTCACCATACCAAACCTAGCATTGAAATTCAAAATTGATGGATAAATTCAAAAATAGGATTACAACTTGGCACACAAAAAGAGCATAACAAGTTCAAAATCAGCGGACAGTTTGACAAAGAACAAGTTCCAAAATTAGGAAAAAAGTGAAGAATTGTGGGACTGGGTTTCCCTAGTTGGATTCAACTTAGTAAAGGTTTCGTCTCATTAGAGTTTCATTGGCATGACATGTTGGGTTCATTGCAGATCCAAAAATGGTTTTGTTCATGTTTTCTGGTTTGTGACTTCATTCGTGCTGGGAATTGTGGGGTTGAGATATTGGACAACATTGTCAACCTCCTTTGCAGATGGGTTCACATTGGAATGTTAGATGCATCCTTGAAGTCAAATGCTACAACTCTGATGTTAATATAATGTGAAATAGAAGCCTTACCATTCAGCTGTTGCATTTTGGTTTATTAGTAAACATTGATCCATGGTGATTTTGTCTGGGAAAAATTACCATATGTTGCAAACTGCTTCAGTCATACTTAAAACGATGATTCTATGTGAGCCCTATAAGTCTAGATGTGTGCCTAGTGTGACTTGTAACTAACCTGGGCAGTTAGTCAGTTGGCTTGTAACTAACCCGAAACTATGAGAGTTTCGGGTTTCTTGAATACCTGAAGGATTCTTTGATCTTTCATTTCTATTATTTTTCTTCTCTCTTCTAGTTAACCACTTCTGTTTAGTCTGGTCCTATCACCTGGCAACAACCCCAACCATTTCAAAGAACTCTATGAGCATTGGCTCAAATGAATTGAGCAAAGCAAAGCAAAGTACCACAGGGAGCGACAAAATCCATGAAACATGCCTTATATATCGACACAGAAACCTTTGTATTCATAATCTAGGGTTGAGGGTCCCAATTCAAATATGCAGAGGAAGGTTTTGAAAATAGGGGTTGCTTCCCCAGGCACTCTTAGGTAGCAACTAGCAGCGACTTACATAACTACAGGGCCATTCTCCTGCCTCCCCAGAGCATCTGAACTATAAGCAACCAAATAAAGAAAATAGTAAGAAACTGATTCCTATCTGTTAGATCAACAGAACGAATCCCTAACAAATGACATATGGAATCCGAGAGTACTTTCAAATTTCAATGCATGACAAGTCTCCATCTTCACTAATCTATTAAAACCACATCCTACATGCTCTTCTATGTTTTAACGAGTCTTCTCAATTGCAGATCGCGGAAAATAGTGATTTGTTCAAATTTCACTGCACTATTATTATGCTGTAGAAGCACTGTAACCGGTATTCAACAAAGCTATGTACCGAATAGCTTATCATGGAACAATAACAGTTTGTTCAAATTTTGTTGTGCGCTGTAACCTCTATTTGACAACACTATAATTGCATTTGTGATATAATTGTTAAGTGATGGTGCTGTTTTCCAACTATGAATTTACCATAAAACTTCTTTTATCTTGCTTAGCAGAACAGATGACTCTAATCCAGATATTAGAATGCACAAAGCCTACTTAGGCGTGATTTTTGGAATCCATCTCTACGAGTGTGCATGCAAGATACATACATTTCATAAAAACAGTGAAACCTCATGCTGATAGTTTAAGGAGTGTGAGTTACCTGTGCCTGGAAAGAATTTCATCACGAGTTTCTTCTTCCTTCTTTTCAGATGTTTTGTCAGAAACCACTTCTTCTTGTACCTTCTCAATTTCTTGGGTTTCCTCCATCGGAGCAACCCTAAAATAAATAAATAAATAAATAAGAAGGATCCTCAAAACACAAACACATAAATGAATAAATAATTAGAGCATCTAATGACACCAAAAGGATACTCAAAACACTATTGCATTACTAAAGTATAATAATCCTAATGTCTAACTCATGAAACCAGGGAGTTAAATTAGTTATGAAGCCATTACAGAAACTTCGTGAAACATAAGAGATAGTCATTAATTGAAAGACATAAAATCATTGATTGACAACTATTATTAGCCACTAGTTTATAAACAATAATATCAATTAGTAATAGTATTGTAATAAATGCGATACGCCCCAATACTACATGTTCACAAGTCAAAAATCTCACAATACTTAGCTAACACAAGATTATGAACATGTAATCAAAATCTGTTGCACAATGGGGACATTACTTAGATAACACAAACCGCATGTAAGGGGAAAATCAATTACTATAAATAGCCAGAAAAGCTATGTTTTCAATGACGCCACTACAGCACGCAATCGCAGAATCACGGTGCGATGTGGAGCTTTGCTTTGCTGCGACGCAATTCTCTTTTGCAGCAGCAAATCGCGCTGGAATCGCATCGGAAAAATAAAAATAAGAATAAAATGAAAAGGAGGAAAGGAAAACCTGGACAAGTTTCTCAGTGTTTGCGGCGGTCGACGACCAAGTCCGGCGGCGTTATCCGGCCAGTTGAGTTGAAAGCGACTCCAGGTTGATGGAGGTGCGGTGTTTTGTTATTTTAGGGTTTTAAATTGTTGAAATGCCTTTATTTTTGTCTGATGATGGGCCGATTGGGTTTTGTTGTAAGAGAGGGCTTGTCTTTTTTTTCTTCTTTTCTTAATCCTTCTATTCTCAAGGAAATTGGTCACTTGTATTTGAAAGTTGGTGGGAGAAATAAATTCTAATCAAAATTGTTTTAGATAGTAGGATTATCTCAAACAAACAATTCATTATTAACTTTAATTATTAATAATTTAATTATTAATAATTTGAGTTCAATTATTTGATTGGATAATTTTTTTTTTATCTTAACTTATATATAAAAAGTCTATATTCAACTCCGAGATAAGATATTCAAACTAATAGTATAGATATTTAGTAGTTGAACTAAATATATAGTATAATAATTACAAGTATATGAAAATAAATAAATTTTTTTTTATTAAATTGAATATTATGGAATATATAGAAATGTTGAGGGCACATCTAAAATATAAATTTTACATTAAAAATTATACACTTTTTTTTTCTAAAAATTGTACATTCAATTATTTTAATATATAATTACTATTTTGAGAATCTTTAGCATGTGCCTTATGGGCACTCGTTAACGCGACCTTAGAATATATTTTATTAAAAAATATTGTTTCTTAATTTTAAAGAGTCTCCATAATTTTTTTTTATGATTTAACTTCACACAAAGTTTAACCTATAATACTCAATAAGCAAACCAAAAATGTGCACTTATTATGCAATATTTTCTATAAATTCACGTATAGGGTGAAAATGTCGTACTCCACTATCTTTGATCAAATATTGGCCATAGCTTTGGTGCGAATGCGCACATATAAGCCTCTTGACAAGTAAAGGTTATTATAATAGTCATTTCTAAATCAATCATAAAAATTATTATTTTCTTTACTTATAACTGTTTTCAGTGTCAGATATATGTATAAGTGCAGAGATATAGTCCCTCATTGTAAAATCTTGCACCAATATTATGATTATTAAAAAACTTCACCACTATTTTTTATATTTTAACCTCCTATCATGTTTTAATTTTTTTTTTATAAATACTATTGATAAAATTTAAGTACAAACAAAAAAGTTCTGACTTTAAGTTCAAAATTTATATCTTTACAATTGATTTAGTTTTTTTTTTCAACCGATTTTGTTTAAATTTATTTATGTTGTCTTTTTTTTATCTTACATCATGGAGTGACCCAAATTCAAAACAAGTGAAACTCTCATTTTAGACTCTAAAAAAAGAAAAATGATCATCCAACTCTTATTTTGTCCATCCACCCTTAATACACTGTTGAAAGTTAGAATTTGATGGAATATTTTATACTACTAAAAATTAAAATTTAATAAAAATGAACAAATATGAGTGTTGAATAAACATCCACATCAAAAACAAAAACGAGCTGGTCATCTAACGTCATGATCATTTCTCCGAATGACAAATGAAACGAGTTGGTCTCCCTATGCCACATTTCCACAAAGGCGGATATCAGACCAGCATCAGTCATAGTCAAGTAAGCGGAAGACAAATGTAACAGCCCAGATTCTCGAATCCAATGTTGTACAGCTTCTGATATATGAACTTCCGCAAACCTTTTCAGTTTCAAACCATGGGTAATCACCTTCAACGAGCCACGATCCTACAAGTAATTAAATAAAGAACATATCAATAAATATTTATTCATAATTAATGAAATAATGTACCGAGTATAAAAAATAATTTACTTAGTTAAAAAATTAATTAATTAATTAAAATTTACCTCTCCTTCCCATATCTTACACGCCACGTGGTGTTCGTACTGTGTCAGCACAGATGTAACCACTGGTCCTCCAGGGAAACCGGACTGCTAATCCTCATCAGCACCAACCTCATGTTCAGCAGGCTCATACTCCATCAGTGCATGCTCATCTTCCTGAACATGCTCAGGCTCAGGGACATCCTGCTGAACATCCTCGCGTCTACTATGGCGGTTGGCTTCATTCTGTCGTCTGTGTGATGCTGTAGGCGGAATTCTATCCGCTCTATCCCCGACATCACCGCCATTGGGTCTCATAACACCTCTCGCAATAGTGCGATTAATCTGTACAAACGCACCTCTAGTTCTAGGCACTGCAAAATTTAGTTAATGTTATATCAATATATCAATAATTGGAACATCTGGAAAATCTCATATGGGCAAAAAAAATCTGGAAAATCTGAAAAAGTTTCGAAAGTTTGGATGAACACCAAACCTTCGAAGTTCAAATTATGGAAAAACCTTCGAAGGTTTCCATGCATGCCAAAGTTTCGAAGTTCAAATTATGGAAAAACCTTCGAAAGTTTCCATGCATGCCAAATTTTCGAAGTTCAAATTTTGGAAAAACCTTCGAAAGTTTCTATGCATTCCAAAGTTTCGAAGTTTAAATTATGGAAAAACACATACAAATTCAAAACCTTCGAAAGTTTCCATGCATACCAAAGTTTCGAAAGTTTGGTTGAATGCCAAAGTTTCGATGTGTAAATTCTGGAAAACCACATACAACTTCAAAACCTTCGAAAGTTTCCATGCATGCCAAAGTTTCAAAGTGTCGAAAGTTTGGTTGAATGTCAAACTTTCGAGGTTCAGAATATGGAAACCCACATACAAATTCAAAAATCTTCGAAAGTTTCTATGCATACCAAAGTTTCGAAGTGTCGAAAGTTTGGTTGAATGCCAAACTTTCGAGGTTTAAATATGCAAAATCAGGAAACATTTGAAACTCTGGATAAATCCCAAATTTTTTAAGCTTTTAAAATCTGAAAAATAGTGGTTCGAAAGTTTATAAAGTTTCGAAAAATTTAAATAGTTTGAAAGATACTTACTTTTTCTGGGTTTCTGAAGATGGGAAATACTCGAATGTTGTTGGAGGATGAGTTTCGAAGCTTTATAATTAACAAGAGGGGCATTTTAGACATTTTACAACAAATGGGGGGTGGGAGGTTTAGGTGTGGGGGTGCATGATATAATACTAAAGATATATATACTAGTGTAAATAAAAGGCCCGAAAAAACATAAAAGGACCAAGACTTTCTTATTGGGCTTGTGGTCTCTAGGCCTCATAAATTTAATGTTATATGATGTATCGAAAGATTTTACTTGAAACTCCTAAATTTATATTTTTATCTCCATATTTTACTCAAAACATAATTTTACCCTTTTTTTATTAAAAAAAAATATCTAAAAACTAACCCACCTAAAAATTTAAGCATGCAAATTGAATAGTCTTATAAAAAATAGCGTCACTTGAATTTCTATATTAGTCGTGTTTTGAATTTCTATATTAATGGTGATGACAAGACACGTAATTTTTTAATATATAAATATATATATTTTATATTTATATATATATATATTTACCACATCTATAAAGTAAAAAATGTCATTATTTATATACTTTCATAAGGTCTATTTTTTTTTTAATAAATGTAAGACTTAAATTTTTTATATAAGCATTGAATTTCTTTATTCTACCTATTATTAGAATACTGCCTATTTGAATTTTGATGATATATTTATGTGCATACCGTTTTGGTTGAAAAGCTTCTTTAACATTTAACAATACTTTTAGGTTACTACAGAAATTTTTTGTCATGTGAGCTCGTTACTGAAGTTGTTGGCTAATTATAGTGGAAACACATTTCACTAAGTATTTTCATCATACAAGAAAATCTGTCACTATCTTTTGCTTAATAGCTTCTATAGTTAGGAAGTTTCTACATAACTCTTCAACTATATGAGGGAATAAACAATTAAAACAACATGACACAAATTATTACATGAATAGAATAATTCAAAACTTCAATGTTTTGTCCAACAACAAAACTTCTTAAAAAAATTATGGAGTATTGAATAAAACAATTAGGCTTGTGTATTTGGATGATTGCAATTACCAACAAGGGAATAATGAATTTGATGGTGTTACTTGAAATGAACAGTGGAATCAAAATCTATCAACTCACATTTCATTTTTTATATATAGAATTTAAAATTAGAACGTAAATAATCGATCTTAATCCAACTGTGTATCAACAATAATGTGCCGTTTTCTAATAAATTTGTCTATAATCTAATTACATGTTATCCTTCTAGTAAATTTTACTTTGAAATTGATATTCTCTACCTTTGAGTTGATACCACAAATTGATGAAGAATCCTATATCTTTTGGTTCGTGGATATATACAATAATTCTCAAAAAAGAGAACATGGTCACTTAGCCAAAGAATTTATACCAAAAGATTGAATCATATTATTTGAATCAAATAATAATAAGATTGGGATTTCCATGACACACAAATTTTTGAAGAATCTCTTCCCATACTCATACCTATACCTAACCATACAACTGTTTTTGTATTCCATGATTCTGAAGCAGGGACCAAAGTGGAAAAGGAATTGAATGAATTCTTATATTTCTCCAAATCAACCTCAAAACCTTAGAATCATATAGAAACATAACCAAATACATATCATGTTACAAATTTATAGATTATTAAAGATATAGTAAGTAAATACCATATCAATAGACAAGGTAATTTGTTAAATGTAGAGTGACTGTATTTTTTTTCAATTCCTTTCCTCTTCTGTACTAGTGTACTCTCTTTTTGCATTATAGTACTAATTTAATTCTATATTGGACTACATTCTTTTCATAGATTTTGTCCACAATATAACGTTAGGTTTATGCCATCTACCTTAGAGAAGTTTGTATATATTCACATTATAATATAATAATGTTCATGATGCTGAAATCGGGACCAAAATATTTTTTTAATTTTTTCAGTTAATAAAATAAACAATGTTCTTATTCCATTTCAAACCCCCAAGAGATTTGAATTATCATTTACAATGTGATGCTAAATTCAACTTGTTCATGGCATTAGGGTCACCATCTACCAATTATGATCAATGAGCATTTCCCTTATCCAAACAAATATCTCAAAAATCTCTCTCTCTCCTATCCATTTAACTAAAATAACTAATTTAGTTTTCTCTCCTTTTCTATATATTATAAAATGCAATCCACTTTCCTCACAAACCACTATAAATAAGAGTTGATGAAATCTCAAATTTCACAAAACAAAAGCCTTAGCAAACAATTGCACAAGCTTTCACAGAAACTCAAAATATTTTCAAGCTTCATATATTTTATATTGCAAGTAATGGATAGAGTAAAGGAGTTAGCATCAAAGAAAGCTGCAGTTATATTTACAAAGAGTTCATGTTGCATGTGCCATAGTATAAAGCAACTTTTCTATGAACTTGGAGCAAGTCCTGCAGTATATGAGTTAGACAATGATTCTTCATATGGAAGAGAAATAGAATGGGCTTTGAAGGGTCTTGGTTGTAACCCTTCAGTTCCAGCAGTTTTCATTGGTGGAAAATTTGTTGGATCCTCAAAAGATGTTATATCTCTTCATGTTGATGGATCTCTCAAACAAATGCTATTGGATGCAAAAGCCATATGGTTTTAGTTTACACACTTTAACTCAGAATTCTGTATAGTATATCTACCAAAAAGTGGTATTGAAAGAGTTCTGATAGTACTATTTTGGACTATTATTTAATCAGGACACTTGTTTTTTCTTGAGTGTCCTACTTTAATTTCACTTATATAATAGTCTGTATAAAAAGTTAGTTTGTTTTTGGTATTTTCTAAGAGCCTAACTATGTGTCTATTAAAGTAAAACTTGATATAAGGACTATTGAGTGTACAAAGCTTTATCGTGTGAGGTTTGGGATTCTAATCCTCTACAACTATTGTATGATTATTGTATGATGTAGGGTGCAACAACTGTGTGAGGACTGTATGTAAATCTAAGGAGGGTAGATGTATGTAAAAAAGTGATATTGTTTTCGAGATATGAACTCGTGAATCGTGACCTCCTTGGTCACAAGACGACAATCATACCGTTGCAGTAAGGCTTATCTTGTGAAAATGGTTGTATGTTAGAATGGTTGTTGGAAAACAAAATATTTTTTTTGTTTTTCGATAAAAATAAATTTTGTATATTGAATTAATGGAATGGTGCAAAACCTTTATATATAAAGCCTTAAATTAACTGACATAACTAACAAACTTTCCTTAATAACTAATAATAATAACTAAAAATATCTCCATCGATAGTATGGTCCAATATATACTATTCAATTTTAATAAAGAAACCTTGGAAAAATAGAGATTCGGTTAGACACTTCATCCAATTTAACCATGGAATGTTTTTTTCTACTTTAAGAGCATACTAAGTAGTCATGAGTTCACTCCATTGTAGGCAAATTTGCTTTAGAATAAAGTTTGCAGGGTTTTTCCATTAAAACTCATTGGCTTAATTAGTAAAAAGGAATTTTCCCCTTGTTGCTGGAAGCCAACTAACATTTATATTCCAAGTCTTTTGAGGACAACCATGCATGTTGATTCCCAGCCACTCAAATTAGGACCTGATGCCAAAGATATATATGAGGATAGGTAAATTCTAGATTTCATTTAAAAATTGCGGGTAAATTAGTCGTAATCAATTAAAATGAACTACGTGTATTTTATTAATTTTTTTTGTTTGTAGAAATTTAAATTTGACATAATTTACGGAATACGTATAACTGATTTTAATTGTTTGTGGATAATTTAACCACAATTTTTTGAAGACAACTTATATCTCACCTCGATGATATCTTAATAATCAATTGGGGAACCAAGTTGATATTTTATTGATATTCAAATTTTGTTGTAGTATTGGCGCCTATTAATATATACCCGACAAAAAAGTGATGCTACCACTTAATATGTGTCCTTTATTATTCCTTCATATCCACCAGGTACAGATTGTGTCACAATAGAGGTGTGAGAAAGGTGTTAGATTTATGTTGTGATTTGTTGAGAATGTGGCTCATAGTTAATGATAAATAGGTAAGTTGTTTGAGTAGAACAAGAAACACATACATAATTAGTTGAATTGAGTGATCAAGTCTAGTGTTTTTTTTATGTTATTGTGATTTTTGTATTTGTTATCTTTTAAATTGGAGTTCTTGCTCTAACATAATTGTATCTCAATTATTGATAGTTAGAAAATATTAGCTGCAATCAAATACGATTGATGTTTTTGTGATTTATGGTACAAATACGATTGATGTTTTTGTGATTTATGGTACAAAGACAAAAATCACGACTTGATGCGCAGTTGCCACTCTCAAGTGAGAGTGTTATAGAAAAAAGAGAATCACATAAGAAAAAGGAAAAAAATAGTAAATGTACAAGTTATATAATTTAAAGAAAAAATATTTGAACGATAAAAAGCAATATAGAAATCGTATTTATCTATCTTATTTAATTTTAGTAAAAGAATAATATAGTGATCACATATTGTCTACTTAAAACATTTTTTAGAATCGGTGTTTCTATCAAAATAATTAAAACCAAACCGGACTCGTCAATTCAACTGGTTGAACCGAA
Organism: Cicer cuneatum; assembly: GCA_037974295.1. Classification (NCBI taxonomy): domain Eukaryota; kingdom Viridiplantae; phylum Streptophyta; class Magnoliopsida; order Fabales; family Fabaceae; genus Cicer; species Cicer cuneatum. The sequence goes on along the minus strand of JBBPBO010001986.1, from coordinate 68,421,793 downwards.
AATCAAACCTATATTCCGTTTAAATAACCTAAAAACCGACAAATTAGTTGTAGTCTAGTACTGGTATGCACAGTGACAAATAATTTATAGCATACATTTATTATAATTAGCCAACCTTTCTCAAACCAAAACTATCATGTATTTGTGCACCCAAATATTATTATATAAGTATTCCATAAGTGTTGCATCTAAGTATAAAGTATCAAACAAGTTTAGTGGAAGCAACAAACAGAATCTTGCAGAGCCACCGAAAGCAATATCAGATTCTTATCAGTCTCAATCTTTCCACATAAGGATTCAAATTAAGCAGTTGATCATGAGAATCAGGTATAAATTGACCACCCTTTTCAAAGTTTAAAAAATGGTAATTAATAGATGCATGATACAATTTTGACACAACAAAAAAAATTACATTAACTTAGTCATTGTATTTAATATACTGTTATATTGTATGGTCTTGCATGCACCTAGTCTCCTATAGTTGAAGCATATGCTTGTAAATATGTCTCCCAACTTGCTCAAGCGAATAAAATCACACACTAAATTGAGTATCTAAAAAGCACAATCACTTTTGAATGTGTATGCTCTTCACAAACAAAGTGGTTCATTAAATTATCCCTATAAATACTCTCATTTACCACCATTTCATTTCAAATAACCTCAACCTTCATAAATTTTTTCACTTTCCTAACTCTCTTCCTTAGACTTCCAAACCCAAATCGAATTCAGTTGAATTCGGTATGTTGGTTTGGGAGTTCTAAATAAGTCTAAGGTAATCTAAACACATACTATCTAAAATTTAGTCTTTTTTTCTTTTCAAAACTCGAACTTTATCCGTATCAACATCAAGATGGACAAAGTGATGAGGTTGGCATCTGAAAAGGGTGTGGTGATTTTCACAAAAAGTTCTTGTTGCCTTTGTTATGCAGTCAACATTCTGTTTCAAGAACTTGGGATTAGGCCTATGGTTCATGAAATTGATCAAGACCCTGAAGGAAGGGACATGGAGAAAGCTTTGTTGAGGTTAGGATGTACTGCACCTGTTCCTGCTGTGTTCATTGGAGGGAAACTAATGGGGTCCACCAATGAAATCATGTCACTTCACCTAAGTGGTTCACTCACTCAATTGTTGAAACCATACCACCAATCTTTATCTTGAAAAAAAAAATGAAAACATATCATATAGTTATTGAATCTTGATCATACCTTGTTGCTGGAAGAATAAACTGGCTTGTGATTTAGTACAGTACTAATGGTAGTGACCTTAGTATTATTGATAGTCTATGTAGTGTTTTTATGTATGAAAGTGTTTTAGTATTTTATTAGCTCTAATGTAATCATATAAGTATTCTTAATGAAGTTTGATTTATATCGTTGTACAAGTTCCTCAACATTATAACTATGTTATTTCATGTCTCATATCGTATAGACTCAAAAAATAGCATGTGAATGCAATTTGATCAATGATAACTATTGTGACTGCATTAACTATATTTGACAGTAATTTTCTGTCACATTAACGAATGAGACGCAATCACAATCACAATTTTAAATCGGCATATACTGATATTTTATTCCTTTATGTGTCTAAGAAGAAAAGTTCCTCCACTTCATTCCTTCTTTTCCTTGTCCCTTTTTCTTCAACCAATTTCAAGCACCAACTTGTAATATTCAGTAATCTTCAAATTATGTAAGTAACATCAAAGCATTTCCATCTTTCATTCTGCATCTTGTAAATAAACATTCTCTTTGTAAAAAAAATTATCTTTTCACAAAAAAATAAATTATCTTAAATATATGTAAGCTGCCTCATAATCCACCAAAAAACAATAGGTTGCAAAACCAATTTTATAAATCAATTTTTATGTCATATATTGCCAATCTTTTTTCATGTTAAAATCTAAACAAAGGAAGCTTCTCTTTGGGCCAAAAACTTGTAAAATAGAAAATTTGAAACTATGTAAAATCCTTTTGAAAAAAAAAAATGAAAGTATGTAAATTGTTACAAGGGGAGGATAGAATATTAAGGCTACATAGAAAAGAAAGATTTTATGCTAGGCATTAACTTTTTCATCCGTTGGCATTGCCACATGTTTGAAAGTTAAGGGGGAAATTCTCTTCTTTTATGGTTAGTGCAATGGATTCTTAAACTTTATAAAGGAAGGTATTACATTCCTTACCTTTTTTTATCTTCTTGTTATTTTTATGCTCAGCAAAACTTGAACACTTTTGTTACACTGTAGTCCTCTATACGCGTAGTTTAACCAATTGAGTGGCAATCATTTCATGCTGTTAGTTTACTAATAACCAATAATTACAGTAATTTTGCATAATTCTTTCCTTGAAGCTAGTTTAAGTAGGTACATGTTTGTTGCTGATGTTTATCAATTTCAAATATATAACGAATGAAGCATTCATTGTTTTTTTTTCTCTATCATATCCTATACAATTTTTATTCTCTCTTCTATAATTCTATTAATTTCTCATTTTCATACCATTGATAATTTTATAAAATAATAGATAATTTTTCTTTTTCATATAAAATTAAATAATTAATTAACTATATTTCTTAATTTATATAAAATAATAAAAAATGACATGTAGTTTGGAACAGAAAAATTATTAATGTTGTCATAAATATAATACAAGTGTTTGATAAATAACTTAATTAAACACTTAGTAAAAACATATTATTTATTTAATAAATGTTCATCATATAAATTGTCTTACTATTAAGATTTTGTGATATTAGTGTCGCATTATTTTGTTCTTCGTCTTAATATAGTGATGCACAGTCAATGAAAACTAGGTTTTGTTCCTTACAGAAAAATGGGAAGAAGAAATCGGATAATAAAACATAGGTTTGAGGACTAAATTAGACAACGGTTGCATGACAATGTATTTTTTATTTGTTTCTCATCTATGCATACATGTTTTTTAAAATGAGTTTACACCAGCATTGACCCGAAAAAAACAAGTCATCATCAGTGTGGACCCGATCAAAATCAACGGGTTTTAACTTTTGCAAAATTGAATAAAGTTAAATGGTCAAAATTACTATTTCTAAAATGAGGCGAAAAATACATTTTAGTCTAAAATATAACTAGAAAACAGAATTTATTTTCTAAATCATTGTTTAGTATTACATAAATTAATTATCTTTTACAACCACTTTGATTTAAAATGTATCATGAGAATACAATTTTTTTCTTTTTTCATGTATTAGATACGACTCTTAAAAAATCATGTATATCATATGAAAATGAATATTTTAAATCGTTAAAAAATATCATAAAATCTAATTTTCTTACGTACAAATATTATGTATCTATTATCTTTTGAATTTTTTTCTTTATAAATAAATTGAATAAAATTTTGTTATGATACATTATTTTTTATCTAACAATTTATAAAATGTAAACTCAAATAAAAAATATTGTCAATACTAATTATTTTATTGATATTTTATTTTTACTATATCTATTTTATTGATATACCATTTTTATATCTATTTACAGAAATAGACACATG
>JBBPBO010001986.1:68273061-68418042 GCA_037974295.1 Cicer cuneatum | reverse complement strand
TTTTAATTTGATTGAATAAGTTAGTTTCTATTATAGATAGTTAAATATAAAATTTATATTTTTTAGATAACATTTAAAAATAAATTTTAGTTGATTAATTTTGTACAATTTAACAATATTAAAGATATTGAAAAGATAGAGAAATTGATGTTACAAAAACTTAATTTAATGTATTAGATAATGTGTTTATCACTATTGGATTATGAAAAAATATCAAGAAAAAAATGATTAAAAAAATCCATTGATAGAAAATATATGAAATTTCGAAATACACCGAATAAAAATTTAAAAATAAAATAAAAATGTTCTAAATAGTAGTAGTAGTATAAGTGTTGAATATAGAATCTATGCTTTTTTATGCAAAAAAACATTTTTTGTTTTCAAATCAACAAATTTTGTCAAGAATCAAACAAAATAAATAAATCAATTAAGTTTTTACGAAAATTTTACCAATAAATTTTGTTAGAAAGAAAATAGTAGAATAATTAGTTTTCTGATACCATATTACAATTATCATTTATTTAAATTATTAACAAGAGAAAAATAAAACAAGTTATATTGAATGTTATTCATAATAATTAGAGTTGAAAATTAAATAACTAACTAATATAATTTATTGATCAACTTAACTAAATAACTTACTATAATAATATAGTTAATTGTATATACAGAATATCATGTCAAAATTGTGTTTAATGTTATGGACGAAAAAATATAATTGTATATGATTTGTAACAGAATTTAGTATAAAAAATACTATTTTTTAGTTTTCTAAATGTAAGTCTAACAATATTAGTGGGTTAACTAATGGCACAATAGCTACTAATCAATAAAATTCAATCCATAAAATTAGAATTTTATTAATAAAATAATTTAATAGAGATTATAATTTTATTAATAAAATAATTTAATAGACATTAGAGGTGTTGCAAGGGCGTCGTCTTGCAAAAAGAGTCTATCTTAAAAAAAAACATTTTTCACTTTCTATCTAGTTGTTTTACAACTTTAGTTATCTCAAAAAGAGTTTTCTTAACATTCATCCATTTTAGACGAATTAAAGGGTTGTCTATCATTATCATATCATAAGTTATCATATAGCATATAAAATAAGTTGAGAACAATCAATGAGCATTTCTTAAACTATTTTTATAATTATTGTAAAGGCATATATACATAATATTTATCTCATAAAACAAAACAAAACTTAATATTATAAGCTTTAGGATGAAGTGTTGTCTTGCATCCATGAAGCTCTCTAATTTGAGGTTGTGACCTGATCGTGCTCGATTTAATGAGGCAAGTTGATCTTATGACTAGAATTGTTTAAGATTTATTTTGTTTAGTTCCTTTACATGCTACTTAGCCTATATGTGATCAAGGTGGTTATCTTATTTTAGGTAACTAAATTTTAAGGCATTGATTACTAGTGTTCCTTTTTTCTTGTTTAAAAGTCTAATTGTGCTCGAAATTTACCGGTGTAATAACTCATAAGAAAAAGAATTCAGCAATCTCCCTTCAAAAGAAAATACTACCGTATTTCTTTCTCATTTTCTAATAGAGGGGATGATATAGTGTTATTTTTTTCTCGAAATTAAAGTTATTTTATTCTCTTTTTTACTAGACAAATTTATTTTTTTTACTTTGTGTTTTATTTATGATTTCGTTGTCTCAGTGCGATGTTAGATTGTCCGTCCTCATGGTGTGACGTTTTTTGCTTTTCGGTCTTGGTGTGGTGTTCACATAAGCAAATTACTTGTTTCATTTTTACCATATTTTGAGTAAGAGATTTAGAGAAAGTACCACCAGATTCAACATTATCAATCTTACATAAATGATTTGTCAACACATACTTGAATTGGTAATGTCATATATCACTTATAATCTCTTACAAACCAAGAACGTTCTAGAAAAAGTGTTAAGAAACGAAGAATGTTCTGAAAAATCAAATTGTTTGGAATAAACCAAGAATATTTTTGATATTAGAAAATTTGTATAATTCAAGTAAAGTATTAGTTAACTAATTAACTAATCCTTTAATTAGTTTGTTAGAAGACAATTAGAATGAATGTAATCAAATCCATGCATATAAAGCATTGCTATATCAATGAAATATCAATCCATTCATTCAATTCTCAATAGTGTTTCCATATTTCTTGTATTCCAAGTAATAGCTTGAAACACTAACATGGTCGATATCAACAAACATTTTTTTTCTTCTAAAGATGGATCACATTAAAGATTTTAGATCTCGCATTATTCTAGACCATTGGATTATGAAAAACATTAATTTGATTGTTTGAATTAAAAAAATTGTTTAATTATTTTTTATTGATTTCTGTAATTTTTATATACATTGTTATTGTTAAAGTGTTTTTTGTTTTTGTTTTAATTATTAAATCTGACTATACTAGTTTTATTTAAGTATGAATCAAACTTATTTTTTTCTGTCAAAGAAAAGTATAATTATGCCATGTTGTTTGTGTTGTAATGCTGTTAAGTAATTTGAGTAGACCTCTCATTCTTCTATAAACTTGTAATAGACTCGTGCAATACACACATTAAAGATTTCATTCCTTACACAAATGATCAATGATGCAAAATACAACCAATTGGTGTTTTCTTTCTTTTTGTGGACATCGGACAATATTGGTTAAAAAAAAACCTGTTATTTGTGTTTTTATTGCAGTGAATAAATTGGATTGAGCTCATTGGAGGAAAGTTTAGTTCTTCTAATATTTACAATGTATATAATTTTAGGAGTTACTTTTTCAACTTTTTATGTTTTAAAAACTTTTAAAATATGTCTTAAATTTTAACTCAATTGATAAATGTTGATATTTTTAAGTTGGATATCTTATCTTAAATTCGAACGTCTTGTCCTAAATTTGAACTCGTAATCTCATAGTTGTGTGAGTTAATTATAGTAGAATTTATTATCTTTTTTTTTTATCAAAAATTAAAATATACCTCTAAATTAATCAATCAATAGAAGAGAGCGTTGGGAAAATAAACTCTAATTTTTTGTGTCCATCGTCAACAACTGTATAAAAGGTAGAAGAGAAGAATAATGCTCAAAATTAAATGAATTTAGTTTTCTTTAAAATACAAAATCTCTCTCTACCAAAAAAAAAATATAAGAACTTTCTAAAATGTATTTCGGAAGAGAATTTTGGAGCCTTAGAAAAATCATTCAAGTCATTTCTATATTTTTATACTTCTCTTAATATAAAAAATAGACGAAACATTTCTATACTTTTATACTTCTCTTAATATAAAAAATAGACAAAATAATTTTTGTGCTCCCTTCACTTAATTTTAGACAATGTTTTTAATTATGTCTAAAAAATATATTAAACTTAAGTATTATTCATATCATTCTCTATTAATTATTTTCTCAAATAAAGACTAAATAAAAATTATATATAAATTAAATTAATATTTTAATAGATATTTAAAAATTAAAAAATATATATTTAATACATAATGATATAACATTTCAATAATATTTATTCATTTTAGAAACAACCTACTTTTATTTCTTAATCAAAAATTATATATAAAAATTATATATAAATTAAATTAATATTTTAATAGATATTTAAAAATTAAAAAATATTTATTTAATACATAATGATATAACATTTCAATAATATTTATTCATTTTAGAATTTATTATCTTTTTTTTTTATCAAAAATTAAAATATACCTCTAAATTAATCAATTAATAGAAGAGAGCGTTGGGAAAATAAACTCTAATTTTTTGTGTCCATCGTCAACAACTGTATAAAAGGTAGAAGAGAAGAATAATGCTCAAAATTAAATGAATTTAGTTTTCTTTAAAATACAAAATCTCTCTCAACCAAAAAAAAAATATAAGAACTTTCTAAAATGTATTTCGGAAGAGAATTTTGGAGCCTTAGAAAAATCATTCAAGTCATTTCTATATTTTTATACTTCTCTTAATATAAAAAATAGACAAAACATTTCTATACTTTTATACTTCTCTTGATATAAAAAATAGACAAAATAATTTTGGTGCTCCCTTCACTTAATTTTAGGCAATGTTTTTAATTATATCTAAAAAATATATTAAACTTAAGTATTATTCATATCATTCTCTATTAATTATTTTCTCAAATAAAGACTAAATAAAAATTATATATAAATTAAATTAATATTTTAATAGATATTTAAAAATTAAAAAATATATGTTTAATACATAATGATATAACATTTCAATAATATTTATTCATTTTAGAAACAACCTACTTTTATTTCTTAATCAAATGCCTATTTCACCGAAAATAGCTGATATTGTTTTACTTTCCATTTTCTTCTTGACTTTTATTTTTATCGAAGCTTGGGAAGAGTTGACATTACTTTTACTGGAAAGAGTTTTAGTCGGAAATTGTAAATCTGAGTTTCAATTATTTTCCATCTTTCAGTTACCTTTCCCGCTCTTGTTATATTTTACCTACTTCTTGGCTATGAATTTTTTTTATTGTCCCAATACTGCACTTCTCGTTTCCCAAGTATAATCTCTCTATCAATAGGAAACATAATTTTGTAAAAGAGAGAATTGTTATTTATGTCTTTCCATAGGATACAATTTTGCTCCAAGAACATGTCATAAAAGAGAACAAGAAGCGCACATAGTAAATGCAAGAAAAGAAATCTAATCTCATGTACTCTCACAAATTACAACTCCAAAATGCTCCAAAAAGATTGTTGACAAACCGAGGACATTATAAATTAAAATAAAAAACTTCAGATATCCTAGATGTCAAAACAATATCAAGTAGAAAAGTATCACTTGAACAGTTCAAATAAAACAAGAGAAAAATTGCATGGAAAGAGCAAGTTTGACATTAGCGATCCTCTTCACTTGAGAGGAATAAACCTGGAGGAGTGAGTAGCACCAATACCAGGCCTTCCATGCTTAACTGGCTTGTAGGAGATTGAGAATTCGGCCAGATAGTGTCCAATCATTTCAGGTTTAATCTCAACTTGATTGAAGGTCTTCCCATTGTAGACGCCGATGATGCTACCAATCATCTCAGGCACAATAATCATGTTGCGGAGGTGAGTCCTCACAGGTTCTGGCTTCTCACCAGCTGGGGCCTCCCGTTTCTGTCACAACATAAAGACCATGATTCAAATGAAACAGATCCTTAAATAAACAATGATAACAGAAACAGGTCCAGGTTAATTCAAAACCAGCTGGAGAAGCAAAAGAAACAAGACAGACAGAACACCAAAAACTAGGAGTAACTAGATATACGACACAGCAGTAAATACATAACAGATCAGACTCAACTATTACTCATAAAGATTTGATCACCAAATAATCTATTTCTAGGTTACACAAATTTATGGAATAGTTAGGTAAATATCTAGAAAACTGACCGCCTTGCGCAGCTTCTTGATGAGTGCCATAGGCTTGCGGGTCAAACCACGTTGAAACCTGAAATGAATAAACTGTTAACTGTAAAGGTGAAAATGAGAGATGAATTACAAAGATAGATAATGAATATGGATTGCTCATTTCAAAGTGTTCAATTAATATTGATGGTATCAACAACAGTACGAACATCAACAACAAGACATAAATAGAATTAAAAAAAAATTCAAGCTCATTTTACATACATTTATTCGGAGGATTAGATTGATCTTATGCAGATATTTCTATTGATTGATTCCACACAATAAATTGAAGAGAAATAAATAAAAAACTCATTAATCAAGCAAATATATCTTAAGTTCAAAAGTTTATTACAATTTATAAAACATCCAAATCAATTGTAAACAAATAATATGAAATTTTATGGAGTGACAATAGGTGCTCAGAAAGTAATGAATGGATATGAAAATTTATCCTCAGAATAAATCAGATTAACGAGATTATTTCATCTAATCATCACAGCACCGTCTCCTTCATTTAAAATTTCAATTAATTAAGCAACCACAATACAAATGGTGAACAAAGGCATATTAGTTAGAGTAAAAAAGCATTTTATACCTTGAAAATATAAGGGTCAAACGATAAAATTCATCAAATTTACATGACAACCAACTACTACCTTAAACTAAATAATATCAATCAATTTTGGTCCTCCGCAAAATATTTCTTATGGAAACATACTTCAAAAACAATAAAAGATATGACAATAAAAGATATACATAGTAATATCAATAAGCATCGTACATTTAAATTGTTGTCCTAAAATTCGGAGAAAAAATGACTAAATTGATTGATACTTTTAAATTTAAGGAACTAAAATTCTATTTCACAAAGTTGGGAACTAAATTAACAATATTACAATTTCAGGCTAAAATAAAATGCATAATTAGTCTATTAATTACGATTCAGTACCTTCTACGAGCACGGGCAGAGAAGAGCTTGACGAGTTCATCAGTGGACATGTCCAAGAGAGCATCGAGGTCAACTCCGCGGAAACTGAACTTCTTAAACGTTCTCTTCTTCGGCACTCCTTGTGCTGCAACTTCTGGTTCTACATCCGCCTGAAATATAAAACAAATTCACCATTCAACAATGCAAACTTTAACATTTTCAAAATAAAATAAGTTAGAGAGAACAGAGAGGGTTTTCACCATGGCTGCAACAACGCACGCTTGATCCTCTTTCTTTGCTTCTCACGGATCTCTATTACAATCAAACAAAACAAAACGAAGAGATTCAGGCATATATTGAATAAGAAGAAATTGATGCAAAGAACGTAAGAGAAGAGGAAATTCGATTGTCATTGACGAAATAGAATCAGTTGTAAATAGTAGAGAAAGAAAGAGTGTTACGGTGTGCGCGAAGAAGAATAGCAGCGGCAACAGATGAGAGAGATGGGGATTAGGGTTTGGACTTGTTTTTATAGCGTTGCTCTTTTTTTCTAATTGGGTCATCGTTTGGGCTGGCCCAGTAACTTAAATGGGCTAGACTAGTAACATGTCTTGTTGTTTTTCTCTATTGAGGCCCAGTTTGTTTTAATGAAATTTCAGTTGAAAAAAGAAAACGCTTTTACAAAATTAAATTATTTTTTACTAAAGAATAAAACATTATTTTTAACATGTAAAAAAAACTATTTTTTAAAATGCTCCTTTATGTAAAAAACAACTTCATGTCGTACGAGTAGCTATATTTGCGAGTGTGATAAAATAAGATATCAAAAGTGTATTAAGTTTCATTTTTCAATAGAAATAAGCTATAGTAGAGTTTTAGTTTATAGTATGTAATACAGTTATATGAGAATCTATTGTTTGGATTGTTAAAATAGGATGGAATGAAATGGAACTTAATGGTATGTATCAGATCCCATTCAATTGTTTACCTTGATTTTGTTTCTTCTAGTTTTGGAGATACAAAATGGAATATCGACTGTTTTAATTTTATAATAATAATAAATGGACTTACATAGTATATTTAAAAAATAACGTTATTTTATATTATCAAATTAAATTATTAATAGTTGAATGATATATTATATGTGAATGAATTTAATTATATTTTAAATTTAATATTACTAATTTTTAAAATTTTATCTTTTAAGTTTATTTTAAAATGATATTTGTTGTTATAAATTTAATTTTAATTTGAATCATGAAAATAATTTATTTGATTATTAGTATCAAAATTGAATAAATAAATTTACAAAATTCTTTAATTTAGTCACTTTAATAAATATTATAATAATATCCAACGTAGATAAATTAAATATTTGTACATACTTTTTTTTTATATGATCCAAGAATTTGTCCCAATATATGCTCTTCACCCTCTGTCATGTACGTGCGTTTCACACGGACAAAATTTTCTGAAGTTCCCTTTCGTGAACCTTGACAATTCATTACAAGAACATGGCTTCGCACACAGTATTTTCTCACGCTTTTGTTTTTTTACAATTTTCATCATTTTATTGTACAGCGGGGTTTACCGTTTAATATTTATATATCGTAATAGTTTTTTGTTATATTATTTTTTTGACAAATATATATTAATTAATTTGTTGCTTTAGTGATGGTTGAGACATGGTATATCCTCCCTGAACCAACCAAAACATATATAGCAATAAGTTGTTTTCTAATTGAACATCGCAAAGGAAATAAAGGAGAAGATATATTATGTAATAGTAATTTTGAGGGCTTAAATATTTATGTGTTCAATTAATTTATTTTTAAAGTTTAGTTTGATTTTATAACTTTAAAATTGACTAAATTTGTCCTTTAATTTATACCGTATACTTTATCTAATGCGGCAAATATGCGATTTATATTTATCAAATATATAACTTTTTAATATCATGTATCCTTTATCAATTTAAAATTAACAATAACTAATCATTGATAATTAATATTTATCAAATTTATATAATAAAAAACTAAACTTAAAAAAAAATAATCAAAAACATCAAAAAAAATCAAAAATCATTGGAAAGATACAGATTCCATGAAAGTTTTTTTTATCCTCTGAACTTCCTCATCTTGTGTTTATTTTGCGTATTTTCTCTATATTGATCTCTTTTAAATTTTTGGCGAGTGTTAGATATAGTAAACAGCAAAAAGAAAGAAAAAAAGAGTGGTGAGAAGTATTCTTTGGATTTAAATGTGGTGGTAGAACTGAAAATGATTTTAGACTTTCATATATATATCCATAAAAAATGTATCTAATCTAATTTAATATTTTATTCATATGGTAATTTTTAGCTAAGTTACTAAGTTGTAATACCAATCAATTAACGTTCTCTTTAAATAGCTCAAATTTTTTTTCTTTCTTATCTCTCCTCTATAATTCTTTTATAAATTGAATGTTGTGTTTTTCTTTCTTACATCTTGCTCTCATTTTGCTGACTTTTCAAAAGTAAATAGTGAAATAGGGATTTGAACCATGAAATCCAATTTTCTCACGTTTACTAATTCAAATTTCCATCCCCACAACCTCGACAACAAAACCACATTTGGATGGTTATTTTTTGCATTTGTTAATACCATCTTTTTAAGAATCTAAAACTCTTTTATGCTCGTTCAAATCTCTATTTCCACAGCTCAACAAACCAAATCTTTCATTCTAAAAAAGAAAACAACCACCGTCTTTATCATCAACAAAATAATGCAACAAATACACCATCAAACTCTTACAACTTGACTAAAAAATTTAAAGGAGTTTAGATTTGAATTTTTTATTCTTTTTTGTGTGATTAAGATATAGGTTTTTGAAAGAAAGCTTCTTAACAACGGTGGTTATTAAAATAAAATAGATAAAAATATGTTTTAGATAGTATGTTTTTTACCGAAGAAAATGAACTTTCATTTTTTGTGTTGCTTAAATTAAAATAAAATAGATAAAAATATTTAGTGATATAATAATAATAATAATAATAATATGTGACAATTCATTTGCCGCATCAGCTCCGTATAAATTATTAATTTCAATTTGATTAATAGAGTAAACGTGAAAGGATTAGACATAAATTAAAGGATAAAAATGTATTTAGGCTTAATTTTTAAATAAGAGTAAAATATGAATAAAAAGGTTACAACTTAATTTATTTATCCATTTTTCAAATAATGGAATAATTTTTTTATTCCATTGTCATAAAATACTCAAATAATAGAATGAAATATCTATTATTAAATTTAGCTGCATTTTGATCTATTTTATTTCATTCTCGTATGCTCTATTCCAGCTATTTTAAAGTATCTAAATTGAATTTTAAGAAACAACAAATTGACTTCAACTTATAATAATTATCCCTCACAACAACACTAAAAACATAAGTTTATATTTTAAATTCAATATATATTGTATAGAATCACCAACTAAATTAAATATCGAATAATATTAATCAAAATTTTACATTTTAAAACCAAACAATAATAAATTTATAAACTCATAAACTACTAAATCGATAATTTTTTTAATTTAATCACAATTTATTTAAAATAGTAAAATTTCACTAAAACGAAGTTTACATGTGAATTAACTCAACCGCATAGTTCAAACAAAATAGATGAGATGGAGGGAGTAGTACCCTTCATCCTTTTTATTTTTGAATATTTAGGTACAATATTCCTTTATAATTTTAACAGCAATGATTGCCACAATTTCTTAAGCAACCAACCCTTGCCACACCAAACCCAAACGACTCACGCAAAGAATAACAATACAACTCATCTTGCCAAAAAATAAAAATAAAAAACAAATAACTCATGCAAGCAAGTATACTTGCGAGGCCAAGACAAGTCGAGAGTCACACCAACCCTTGTATTTGCAACATCCATCGACGTGGCAAAATACGAGTAGCTTACGAGCATTAGTTCTGTAGATCCGGTTGCAGAGAATAAACACAAATTGGGTCTCATCGTGACTTATTATTACCCACCGCTCTCTCTATAACTGTTAGACCCTCTCTCTCTGTGAAATTCATACAGACATATATAAAGAGAGAGAAAACAAAACGCAGTGAAGAAAGAAACCAACACGCGCCACGCTCAGATCTCAGCCTCTTCAATTCACTACCACTTCTCACTGATCATCCATTAATGGCTTCTTGACCAGGTATTATCTATTCCTTAACTCTCTCTCTCTCTTGTTTTTTATTTTTTTATCTCATTTCTTTGCTGAATTTCACTTTTCGATATGCTTTTGTTTAATTTCTTTCTGATTAAACCAGAGTATATTGCAATTGAAATACGGTTATTCTTTAATTAGTTTATATTCTTTTATTTCCTTTCAGTTTTAGGGTTTATACTTTAATTTATGCTAAATACCGAAGAATTGCATTACACTGGTTCGAATTTTTAGGAAATCGAAACAATCGATTGTTTATCAATCGGTCTTGTTTATAATTCATAATTCTGATTTCAATTATGTTTGATCTGTGGGAATCTGATTTATCTATGTATTTTTTCGGTGTTGAAATTCTATCTGAACGCAGTGACATCTCTAGTAACAATTGTTTGGAGAAGCAATTGGATCATATGAGGTGTTCATTTGGTTGGATTGCTTCACCAGTTATCAATTCAGATGTTCAATTTTTGCAAGCTTATTGTACTAAGGAAATTTCCCTCAGAGTCACACAGGTTAGTGTTTGATAGCACATAGCATGCATGTTGATTTCACTCTTCGGTGTTTAGTCTCAGAACATTTTGATTATTGAATTGTGAGTAAATAAATTGGATTGGAGTTATGGGAATGGGAATTCATTTGCAGGCGAGCAAGGTGAAACCATATCCTTTGATCCAAGGAAGTACTGTTTTGCAATTCCACAAGCTTATCAGAGGTGGACACAGGCTATCATGGCAGAAGACGAGGAGCGTATTGAGCTTAAATTCCGCATATATGATGGAACTGATATAGCACATGGTACTTATCCAGCATCTACTACAACAGTGGGTGCTCTTAAGCAAAAGCTAATTGCTGAGTGGCCTCAAGGTTAGTCATCTTGGTGGGGTGTGTATGTGTATTATTTTTTAGTAAAGTGTTGTTTTAATTATCTGTTGATGCATTTCACAACAATTTGGTCCTCTTAAAGATTTGTTATGTTAATAGTACCCCAAAGATTTAAATTAATATCAAAGTTGATGTCGCGTTAAATATTGATTTGATGTTTCAAATTTTTGGAGGAGGCTAATGTTAAGTGCGTCCTTTGAGCACAAAATGGTACTTTAGTCTTTTGCTAGCATTAGTTTAATATCTTGTGGACAGTTTTTTTGGATACAATGTCTTGTATACAGTTGATGATTCTTTCTTCTTTTATATTTAAACACTGTTGTTAAATAATATATTCGTATTGTATTCCATAAAGAATTCATTTTAAATCTATATTAAACTTATCTTTTGGCGATTGACTGTAATATGTATCCAGCTATTTTTTGCTGCATAGTTGAGAATAATAACAACAACGATGCCTTGCCCTTTTACTTTTCCCGAAGCATAAATTAAAATGCATGCTGTTTTGCTGTAGTTCTATTTCTGAGTTCAGTCTCACTTGTTCAGCAAAAAAAAAAAAAGACTCGCATAGTCACTCTTGCAGATAGATGACTCATAACTTATCTTCCTGTTCTCATTAATAATACATATATCCATGACTATAAAAAATACGTATATCTGTATATCACCATTTTTATTTTCTCTTGTCTACCACATTTTTGCTTTACCATTTAATGGAATCTTTCGTTTGCAGGAAAAACAGTTACACCAAAGTCAGTCAATGATATAAAACTTATACATGCAGGTAAAGTTTTGGAAAACAGAAAAACGCTTGCTGATTCCAGAGTAACTTTCGGTGACATCCCTGGGGCTATTACCATGCATGTTGTAATACAAGCTCCTATTCCTAAAAAAAAGACAGGTTTGTTCAATTTTTTTATCTGCCTTGTTGCTAAGGTGGTATAGCTACGAGTGCCCTGTGTCTTGTTGCTAAGGTGGTACAGGGATAACATATTATAATTATAACATATTATAAAATAATAATATGAAAACATAAGAATAAATTAATTAGAACCATGAGTTAAATATAAATTCATAATACTTCAACTTTGAAGTTTTCAATAAATCTCCGTAAAATATATCAAGTAAAACACCTCAAAGATGGCACTAGATTTGAAGGGATGAAGTTACAATTTGTTTATTTAGTAAATGAAGTTACAATATGTTTTATTATGTAAAGAACCAACCAACTTATTAGTGATCAGCAAAACTTGATCTTTTGGTTGAACTAGCTTGTGAGACCACCTCGTTGCAATGCCTGATCTTTTGGTTGACAGCAGTACTTTAGGGGGAAAAAATAAGTTGTTAATGTGTATGTACTTGGTGCACCCAACAAGTACTTGTACCGAGTACATTACCATTTACAACGACCATTTACCCAACAAGTACTTGTTAATATATATTTAAATTTAAATTTTGTATAGTCAAGCATTTAGTTAAGTTGATTGTAGGTCACATACAGTGTGTAGTTTGTCTCTTACACCTTTGTCAATCTGTTTCCACGTCACAACCCGTCGAACATTTTATTATTTCTCTCAAGCCATGATTTAACTTTCATAGCTAGTTACGCACAACTCTTAATTGTACAACTATTTATCAACAAAATAACTTTGTCAAAACATGTTAAAGTTTAGAAGGCATAACAGTAAATCTGTAAAAATATGCTTACAAGAAGAATAATATAATTCTAGAAGATTAAAGAAGTCTCTATATGTTGGTTAATTTGACTTGCACGGTACTGCAATTTAGTGATTTATATCAATTGTCTTTGATATATTGCTATATTTTTCTTGTGTTTTTCCTTTGGATACTTTGCAGAGAAGAAGGCGGAGAAGCAAAAGATGAATTCATGCTCATGCACTATCCTGTAGATTAGAAAGCATACTTGTGGCTGCCCTTGAAGATAAGGTTGCAATTTTTCTACTTTTAACTCTGGGAGATCATGGGTAGGCAGTGGGCTATCCAATGCTATTGTGTTAAGACATGTTTGGCTTTATCAAATTGTAGTTGCTTGCTTCTATTAGTATTCAAATATTCATTTCTAGTTTGTCTTCGGAGTGAAATCAGATATCAACATTGTAAAATCTGACCTCAACAAGTACAATAATGGTGTTGCAGACCATAAACCGTGCCGAGTTGCCGTGGCTGTATAATTCGAGCTCCTGCGACCCCAGCATTCCATGAATGCATATTTGTAGGGGAAAAATATTCCCTCCCTCCCCTTCTAAACGTATGATTTAACTGGTGGCATTAAATGTAGCACGTCAATGTATAATGACATCGTGCAAAAAAGTGTCATAGTATGTCCAAATGGGTTGGTTTTAGTGGAACTTATAAGATTTATGCCGGGTGAATATGATCATAACCACGTCAACCCTCTCTCTCATTCAACATATTTATATTACATTAAATGTTGAGATTCAACGTAACCAAAATGAGAAAATACATTCCCCATATCTCCCTTGGACTTGGGATCCTACTGGTGGAGTACCACACAATTTAAACCTGTTTCTTTAATCTTTCTGGAAGTCGGTATGTGAATGTGATTATATGGAAGCATTTATTTATTTATTTTTTAAACGGGTGCTGAGGTGCTATTATCCCATCGCTTTTAGAAGTTGGTAAAGTGTCAATTTCATCAACATAGAAAAACTAGAAATAATATCTTCGATACAATACAATCAACTTCTTTTAAGAATATCTTTGACACAAAAGCGTAGTAACCAAAATTTGTTTACAATTTTTTCTACGGGAGATAATCTGTTTGAGTCACTATTAGACACAAAATATGAACACCTTTTCCAATTGAGATTCCAGCTGCCACGTTATGAAAATATTTATTCATATGTTTATATGCACTAATATAACATAAATCGTTATTTGCTCCAATGAAAAAGGAATCACTAATATATTGATTACACATTCGCCACTATAATTATTCAATAAAAAAAGATTTTTTTGGTTTTCGAAATTAGCATTATAACATAAATGAAATAATATTTTTATGAAAAGTAAAATAGTTATACTTTAATTTATGTATATTTAACTACTTTTTAAAGGGGATGGAAAAGGATTCAATTACAAAAACAAAAATGTTTTGATCAAAATGATATACACTTTTAATACAGTTGTCCTTGTCGTTTGTTTAAGATTTTTTTCATGAAATTTTTTTTAATTGAAAATTATATTTTATTGCTTATTACATTCGCTCGTGCGATAAATGAGAGATAAAGATACCACAAATTTTAAAAATTTTATATAAAATTACCTATCCTTTTTGAAAAATTAAAAGTTGTCCTTCATTAATTTTTACTGAGTTTTCACACACGTGCGCGTGTATATATATATAACCACAAATACACGAATTATTTAGATGATTTTTATATGAATATTTTAAATTTTTGTTATAACACTTTATTTTTTTTTAATTCAGTTTATGGTCAATTTTTTCTATTTTTCTATCAGATAAATATTTTCCATTATTTTAAACATTTTATATAAAATATTTTGTAGTAGCAAAATGTTGAAGATATTTAAATTGGTGAAAAAAAATGAAATCTATTATAAGATTTAATTTCGTTGTTGACATTAATTTTGAAAAAGAGATGGAGGAAGAGTAGATAAAAATGAGAGCTACAGAAAGATAGAAAGATTAATATATTTAGAAAAGTCATGTCATTTATGATAATTTTATAGTTTAAAAAATAACTTTTATAAAATTGTATATAAACATATTAAAAATCATTTTTATCATAGTAAACAAACGAAAAATAAAAAAAATATATATTTTTAAACAAAATAATTTCTAAATTTTCTAAACTAAAAATTATTTTTATTTAATCTCAAACAAACGCACCGGATGTATAATGAAAATGAAAGAGTGAAAATGTAGTTTTTTATTTAATTTTTCATGTATATCCTCTTTTTTTTTAAAAAAAAAAAAAAAAAAACTCTCTAATATACCTTACATTGATATACCAAAATGCCTTGCGACCACAAGGATATTTTATTTCTATAGAGGTCACATCCTCGAAAGGCGATCATCTATAACCTTTTAATTTTTTTATTTTAACTAAAAGAATAATTGTTAATTTAATAAATAAAATTAATAAAAATATTAATAAAAAACAAAATTATATTAATAAAATCAAATACATTTAATAGAAAAAAAATACATCAAAATTAATGCGGTTGAGTACATGTGCCAAAACATACAAGTCCTATATTATATTAACAACTCCTCTTATTTTGCATATAAATTAATAGTTTAATTTTGTTTTGTTAACAATTAATTCCTATTTTTACTCATTATATAATAAATAAAAATAATAAAAATAAAAAAGTAAATTATATTAATAAAATCAAACAAAATATGTTCAATTGAAAAGAAAAAAAATACATCAAATTTGTAGAATAGTAGAATAGCATATGAATTGTAAGACTTGTTTATTGAATGAATGAAGTGTACTATTTATACATGGTTTATTCCTATTAATCATAATTGTCCTCTAACTAACTAATTAAGTGATTAGTTAGTTAGTTGTCATATACAACTAATGTTTTACTTTAATTACAAAAAATTTCTAATAAAAAGACAATTTTTGATTTATCCATATCATCCTGGTTTTACAAAATCATTATTGGTTTATTAAAAACTGCAATCAAATAGAGTAGATGTGTCGGCGTCGATTGAACAATGTTTTCTAGTATGACCATAGACCCGACATAGTTAGCACTTTCTGAGTATTTTTTCTGTAGTGTCTATTTCTATTATAATGCAGTAATGTGTATACTTATTGAGTGACATTTCTTGACCCTCAGCATTTGAGGATTGTGACACATTTTAACAGCATATTTTGGTCAATATCATTTGTTTGATATATGTATGAACGTGTTGTAGACTTTTAGTACCGTTTCTACTTTGTACACATAATTTAATGTACAAATCATATTTACAAATCATAAGCCTCCAATAATCACATTTACTCAATTTAATGTATTTTGTTTGATTTTATTAATATAATTTTATTATTATTATTTTTATTAATTTTTAGTTATTAGATCCAAAGGAAAAATAAGAGAGAGGTCTTATCAAAATAGAATTAAGTTGCTAATTTATCGACAAAATAGGAAGGAGTTGTTAAAACAACACATTATTTATTTTGACACATTTATTTAACTGCACTATATTTGATGTATTTTTTTCCCTATTAAATATATTTTGTTTTATTTTATTAATCTAATTTTATTTTTTATATTATTTTTTATTTATTAAATTAATAATTATTATTTTAAATAAAAATTTATAAATAATCACACACATTTTAATATATAAATTTTAATATATAATATATTAAAGATTTTTTTAAAAAGAATATAAATAAAAAAACATAAAAATGTGTCTAGAACCAACTTTTATCCTGGGACGCACTGTTATAGACTAAAAGATACTTTTTATATAAGATTATACTTTAGGATTAAAGTGAGTTTGGATATTGAATAATATAAAAGTTATAATTATAAGATATTTTTATCAACAGATTTCAATTTGACACTTTAGGATCTACAATATTTATACACCGTCCGTATGCATTAGGCATTAGACTTCGGCGGTAAGTTAAGATAATGATTAAATGAAAATAATAACATACTAGGTACTTATATACTAAATTTAAATAGATGAAGGGTGCTTTCATATAAAAATTTGAAGGGTGAAAAGATTAAAAAAACAACTTTTTCCTCTCTTAAATTTACCGTGATGATTTAATTCAAGTGGTTGTTTGTTGCAATTTGTTAGAAAATTTTACTCTCTATTTCTATATTTATATTTGTACTTCTATATTTTATACAAATTATTTTTTTATTAAAAAAAATTTATCTAATTAAATTTAATTGGAGTTTCGAAAAACTTTTAAAAGAATACATAGTTTTTGAAAAAAATTTAAATTTGATAAAAAAAATTTACAAAAAGTTTTCTGATACACAAAAATCAAATTATCGAAAAACTTAACTTATATGTTATCTTATACACAAAATTTTACGTATTTTCTAAAAAAAATTTTGATGTACAAATATATTTTTGGTGTATTAAATTTTTTTTTATATTTTTAAAAAAATACATGTTCCAAAAAATTTAAAAAAAAAATTATTCGGAATTTTAATTAAATTTAGTGGGATAATTTAAAAAAATAAAATAAAAAAAGTAAAATGAGTAGTTTATTAAAGGCTAAATAGCATCCGTGGTCCCTTAACTTAATTTCAGGTAACGTTTTAGTCCTTTATCTTTTTTTTTTCCGATTTGGTTCTTTATTTTAATTTTAAGTGACAATTTAATTCTTTATGTTTTAAAATATTAACAATATTTTTTTTTTTTACAAAAATTCAAAAAATTCATCAAAATTTTCAACCAAAACCCATAAAATTAATTACATTATTTAATATAATACAAATTTTATCAAATTCGTAACTCAAATATTCAAATAAACTCATATTTTCATTTTTTATTTGATTTTTAAAATTCCATCTAATAAAGAATAAAAATATGAATTTATTTGAATATTTGAGTTACGAATTTGATAAAATTTGTATTATATTAAATAATATAATTAATTTTATGGGTTTTGGTTGAAATTTTTGATGAGTTTTTTGAATTTTTGTAAAAAAAAAAAAGGATAATATTGTAAATATTTTAAAACATAAAGGATTAAACTGTCACTTAAAATTAAAATAAATGACCAAATCAAAAAAAAAAAGATAAATGACTAAAACATTATCAGAAATTAAGTTACGGAACCACAAGTTCTATTTAGCCTTTATTAAAACATGTGATTCCGTTTCCAGCGAGTTCGGCAAAGAGATAGGCCCACAAGCGTAAATATCCAAGATCACGTTGCCTCGAGAAAACAAAATGTCCGTGTAATCCCAAATTCCAGTTATGTTCAATCACTTTGTATTTTTTTATGATGCTACCTAACTAACCTACCAATAAGAGAGCCAATGTGGGGATTTAAATATGATTGTATCTCTTGCATCGAAGATATTCGTGTCACCAAAATCTGTCCATTCAAAACCCATTTGTATTCTCTCTATCAACTTTCGTCTAATCTCATTTATAGGCATTTAACAACAATGTGGCTAACAAATGTATAAATATTCAATACTTGTCATGACCGTACCAATTGGACTTGTATATTGTTTGATTTAGTAAGCTAAAGCCATGCCATATACTTATGTTGCACTCTTGTGCATGTGAGCAAGTTTTTATAGCATTCTTTGTTTCCAATTACTCCACAATCTGCATAGCATGTGAATGTGAATGTATGCACCGTCATTAATCACTTTTCCAGACCTATTTTTGACTACTCAAGGATTGGGCTGTTAGAGTCCAAAACACAATTGATTGGTTTGAAAATAAGGAATTTATATTATATATAAAAGTATACAACTTATATCTACAATATAGTTAAGAAAGGAAAAAATATATATAATATCTAAAATCATTCATTTTATATTCAATAAAAAATGGCGATTTGTCTAAATAATCTCTATAAAAAATTATGAATATCTCTTTTCAGAAAATTACTTAATTATCAAACTCTAAGATACTTAAAAGTAAGTATTTGTTCTTTTTTGTTTGAAAAAGTCAGTATTTCCTTTTGGCGTGAATCACAACATATCATAAATTCAACTATCTAATTGCAACCACTAATCCTTGTTCTCCAAGAAACTAGTCACATGCCAAATTCTACTTTTCCACTCTCTTAAAATTTAATAAAACCATATCCAAAATAACTCCACCTAACTTTTTCTCCTCCAATCTCTTATCACATCTCTCTCTCTCTGATAAACCCTCTTCCACAAGAAGAAGAAGAAGAAGAAGCTGTTATGGGTGGTTCAAACAAAAATGAACAAGAATCACCACAAAAAACTCGACCCTGTGATTATTGTAACAACTCAACAGCACTTCTGTATTGCAGAGCAGATTCAGCAAAACTCTGTTTTTCATGTGACCGTGAAGTTCACTCAACAAACCAACTTTTCTCCAAACACACACGCTCTTTAATATGCGATTCATGCAATGATTCACCTGCTACTATACTATGTTCAACTGAATCCTCTGTTTTCTGTCAGAACTGTGATTGGGAAAATCATAATCTTTCGCTCTCTTCGCCTCATGAAAGAAGGCCACTTGAGGGGTTTAATGGGTGCCCTTCTGTTAATGAACTTTTATCGATTGTTGGGTTGCATGATGTTGAGAAAAAATCTTTGCTTTTGAGTCATGAAAGTGTTGGAGATGGGTTTTTGGGTTATGAGATTGATGGGTTTAGTGATGATTTGTTTGTTTGGGATGCTCCTTCTTTTGTTAGTTTTGATGATCTTATTTCTACTTCTCCTTCTTCTCATAATTATCATGCTATGGAGGTTCCTCCTTTGCCCAAGGTATCATTTCTAATCTCTCTCTCCGAATGATTTTATAAAATTGATTTTGGCTCTCTCAAAGGTGAATTAATCATGCACTAAATGTAGTAGAAATTCATTTTCTCTCTCTTTTTTTTTTATATAATTGATTAGATTATTTTGTGTGGTCAAAGGGATTTTGTTAGAATAGCAAATCTGATTCTAAAGTAATCAGATGATCGCGCAAGAACACAACGATTGATGATGGAGATGAGATGACCAAGGAGTCCGTGAATTGTGCTACATCTCCTACAGTAGAGTGGCTGTTGTACTTTTCTTTTTGTGCGGCAAATTAGGATTACAAATTGTAAAAGCTTAGTTGAAATACTAAGGTTTAGTTTCACTATGCTATGAGTATTTGTCTACTTATCAGCTAATATGATTCATACTCAATAGATTCCTTCTTTGTTTTAGATCTTGAATATAAACTAGGCATGATAGGATTAGTGCTAAATTGTGAAAGAGTGCAAACATGAATAGTTTGTTTTGTGGAGGTAAAAGAACTTATTGAAATTATGTGTATATTGCTACAATTTTGACATGTTCAGGGTATTGTTGTTGTTGTTGTTGAATCAGAATCGCAAGGCAGCTTGTGGGAGACATAGGGAAGAGATTTTAAATCAGCTTCGCGAGATGGTAAAGTCTGAGCCATTGGATCCTGAAGAGTATATGCAACCGAAAAATGTATTGACAGGTTTTCAACATGACACAAAGGATGATATCGTTCCATCGAATGAGGTTAAGCTTTTATTTTGTTGATGGTATTCGTATTGTGTTATCTACCATACTGTTAACTAATTTGCTATGGTACTGATAAGATGAACCAGATGGTTTTTATTCTATGTACTATATAGTTATACAGTTCAAGGATTCGTCGATTAAAATGGTTCTTATCATTACTAATTTTAGTTCAATTGATGCTGCAATGGTTGCTTTATTGGATTCTTCGGTCGTCCTATACGATGATTTAGAGTTGTGGCAGGAGACATGGTTGATGGGTTGTTTTAGTCAATTTACTTTTTACACAGGTCAAATAGTTTATAACAGTATTGCAGAGTTATGTTTTCCTCTGTGAAGTAACAATGAAATTATGATATTTTCCCTAATAGATATAATATATTGTATCATGCAATGATGGATATCGAACAACATTCTGAATTAACATTAGCTTCGAGCGGAAAACATTTAATAACATATGTTTTATTTGTTTAGAAATTGAGAACGTTTAACAACATTTAAATTTACTCAATATGATAAGTTTTTCTTAAACCGAATCCTCACATGCTGCATTATTGACTGTGTATTTCAGTGGCTCAGAAAAAGCAGCAAGCCGGTGTATCAAGTTGTTCCTGTTGATACATCATTCAAAGCTCATACCAACGAAATTCCAGTTAAACATGTTGTACCTTCTGCTGAGGAGCCTCATAGCCATGGTAACAATGGAGGGACACCTTCAGAGTCTCTTAAGTCTGAAACTTTGTCAACTACTCCTAGAGCCGTGCCAGCTCCATATGAGATAGCGAGTCAAGAAAGGGATTCTGCATTATTACGGTACAAGCAAAAGAAGAAAACAAGAAGGTATGTGAACCTGACACCCGATCTTAATCCAAGACTTTAAGGTATTAGATATATGAGTTTGTTATCTTATAGTATCTTTAATTTAATCAATTAATAACCAAAGCAGAGCTTTTTACCACCACTCACTTTAATTTCCAACAATTATGAAGTTTTTATAAACAACAACTCCAAGTAATATGGTTGGAACACAGACTATATTCTATGGATTTTTCCTTTAGATAAATTTTCTTTGAGAGATGTCAAGAAAAAAATTTAATACTATGCAACATAGTTTTCTCAATTTTGTAAACTGAAGAAGTTCAATTCAGACTTTTCTCAAAAAAGTGCTTTTGATTTATTTTTCACTATACCATGAAGTGTGATTATGTAGTTGATGATGGCTATTCATCTCCTTTCAATTTTTAAATGATTGTTGGATTATTGATTTAAATGAGCCAACTACTTCATGTTTAAATTGACAATTTTTCATGGAAAACAACAGATACGACAAGCATATAAGGTATGAGTCGCGTAAAGTTCGGGCAGAAAGCAGGACAAGAGTTAGAGGCCGATTTGCCAAGATAGAACACTGAAATCATGGTAGGTAGGCTGTTACAACATCATAACTAAAAGTTGTGGCTCACCTTCACATAAATTATGTAACTTGTTTTTGTATAGTGAAACTTGTTTAAATTTTTCTAGTGATGTATCCTTGGATCTAGAGCTTTGATATTATGCCGTAAAATTAATGCAATACGGTTGACAGTAGTTTATTTCCTTTGCACCATAATTGACCGGACCCGAGGAAGATAAGAAGGTCGATTTTGTCCGATGTTTTGTTTCTTCTCACCCGATGTACATTTTGATTATGTTTAGATTGACGGTGAATTTAGTAGAATCACTCGATATTCATGTCTTTGTGGGTTCATTAAATTCACATTTATTCCAATATTTTATTGTGGCTGTGATGTTGTGCTCTTCCTTAGGTAGTAGGAATGTCTCTCTATGCATTGAATTGAAACAGTTGATGAATCAATACTCACTCCTACCTAGTACCTACCAAACATTACAAGCTGTAGTAACCTTGTTTTAAAATTTATTTAGTTAACCAACCTTGAAAACTTGAACAACTACCCTTGTAATAGGTAATATTTAGCAAGATCCAAAAAAGAAGTGTTTTGTGACTCAAATAACACTAGTGTTATTTTCAGAAAAGATTTGACAGCCATATAGATGGTTAATCGATGATTCATGTAATTTAAATAAATGGTTAATTGTGTATGTTAAGTATATGATTATATAATGTGTTGTAATTCATTAATCTATCTACGGAATAAAATTAATCACAATTTTGAATGTCATCATTTCTGATTTTTAGATATATATTTGAATAAATTGTGATTAATACCTATCATATATTTATTTGAAAATCTCAATCATTTTTATTTAAACATAATTTAGATGATTATAATGAATATTATGTTTATTTGAATATTTAAAAATTAATGATTAAATATTATGATTAAATTACATTCAACTAATGATTAATAAATTGTTATATTCATTAATCATACACTAAGTGAAATTAACCACATATTTAAATTATATTAGCCATCTAAATTGTTGTCAAATTTTTATATAAAACTTTGTATATTATAATATAATTTCTCAGCTATATAGTATAACATATGAGGATTATTAGTGAGTTCATCAAAAGAGTGTACTATTTTGTTTGTATTGGTCAATGTCACTCTATACTAAATTGGTTTCCTTGGTAACGTTCGGTGCATGTTTCATTTCATTGTTTATTTTGCAAAATTATAGTATACGTTTAGTCGCATGAATTTGAGAATTGTATGGTGGCATCATCGTTAGGCAAAGGTTTCCAATTGATGTTATATTAAATATTAATGGAATCATAAGATGAGTTCAGTTCATCATCTGTTGACAACAAAATATCACAAAAACTGTCGGCAATCAAATCTTGCTGCTAAATCATGAACAAATGTACTACTATGTTGAAACATCACATTAACTACGCATACAATATCTAAAGAAACACTCATTAATTGGCCACCGAAAATTTAAGTGGATGGGCAAAAATTGTATAGGGGCCAAATAAATGAATCTATATATTCTTCCAGTTGAGATTTGATGATTTATCACATTAGAGTGGATATAGTACAAGTCAGATTATACTTTATAAGATTTTTGAGTTATCTATTTTAAAATGATTTAAAAGATGTTAATAAGAGATAAGTTACTAAAGCAAAGAGAGTTTCTACCATCAACATTGTGATCTTGAATTTCTTAAAAATTTAGAAATAGATCTCAATATCACAAATGATTAATCTCAATTCACATACTAGCTCAACTTATCATCATTTTCAACAATCCTCCACTTGAATTTAAAAAGAAGGTTATGAAATAGCGTCAAATGCTTCCATAAGATTGTGCATAAACAAATGTGTCTCTTGACTTGAACATTTGCACAACAATTAAGATTCAGATTCAACAAGAGTGACTTGTAATCTTGAACTCTATCTCTGACATCAAACCCACACACAACCTTTTCATTCGGTGTCTTCTAAAAAGCTTGTGCATTTATGGCTCTGCACGTCTATCGCAGTATAGTGAACGCTCTACGAATTTTGGCCTTGAAATTCCATAGGAAGAGGCCTCACTTCAACATTCACATAAGTGAGTATATCAAGAGTACTCCTGTAGCTGGGTACTCCATTCACATAGAGTATAAATCTCATTAAAAGTTTCTATTATCTCAACCTTTCATCGCTTAAGGAATCATGCTTCTGTGAGATATAATAACATGTTCATATCATATCATTGTGACTTGTTATTAGCCATTGAACCTAATTCTTGGGATCTCCACTCTTTTAGGTCGGGTTACCATCATGAGTGACTCAATGATCTATAGGCAATAGTCTCATCCTTTTAGATGTACTTATGACTTTCTCTCTAGTTGATCCTTTCGTCAAAGGATCTGCTAAATTATCATCAGTGTGTACATGATCCACTATAACAACTCATTTAGTAAGTAATTCTCTAAATGTGTTGGGCTTACGACTTATTTGTCGTCTGTTACCATTGTAATAACGATTCTCAATTTTTGCAATAGTCGCGGTACTATCACAGTGGATCAACACAACTGGCATAAGTTTTTCCCCATAAAGGGATCTCAGCTAGCAAGCATCTCAACCAGCTCGTTTCTTCACTAGTAGTAGCTAGTGCTACCATTTAAGATTCCATCGTGGACTAAGTCAGTATCGTCTGTTTCTTCGATTTCCAAGATACAATTCCATCGACTATATTAAAAATATAGCCTCTGGTTACTTTGGAGTCATATGATAAGGTGTTCCAATCAGCATCACTGTATCCTTCAAGGACGGCAGGAAATCTTTGATAATGTAATCCTAGACTCATGGTCCTTTTTAGGTATCTCATGACTCTTTCGATAGCGTGTCAATGCTCCATACTAGGTCTACCAGTAAATCTGCACAATAGTCCTAAGATTACATCCGCTTCTTCGAGGTCTTTCATATCAAAGTTGCTACTCAACAATGTTTTCACAGTATTTACAGCATTAACGTTTGAACCAAATATGAGTAAGTCGTCTACATAGAGATATATGACAATGCAAATTCCATTTTCAAATTTGTAATAAATACATTTGTCACTTTCATTCACTTTACACTCATTCGATATAATCAAATTGTCAAACTTTTCATGTCATTGCTTAAGAGCTTATTTAAGACCATACATTGATTTATCTAACTTACAAACTTTGTTTTCTTGTCCATGAATTACAAAACCTTCAGATTGTTCCATATAGATTTCTTTTTCCAAATCACCATTTAAAAAGGCTGTTTTAACATCCATTAGCTGTATCACCGAGTTATGAATTGTTGTTAGAGAAATAAGTACCCTAATGGATGTTATTCTAGTGACTGGAGAAAAAGTGTCAAAGAAATCTATATTTTCTCTTTGCCTAAAACCATTGGCTACAATGTGTGCCTTGTATTTATCAATAGTTCCATTGAGTTTTAGTTTCTTTTTCAAAATCCATTTACAACCTATTGGTTTGCAATCAGAAGGCAAGTCTACTATATGTCAGGTCTTGTTAGATTCTAGTGAATCCATTTCATCGTTTATAGCTTCTTGCCAAAGATCTACATCCAATGATGACAAGGCTTCTTTGAGATTTGTAGGATCCTCTTCTAAATTATAGGTCATATATTATGGTCCATAATCTTTAACAACTCTGATTCTCTTACTTCTTTGAGTTTCCAATTCACCTTGTTTGTTGTTTTCAGTGCTTCTTGTCATGGGAGCATGATTTGGTTCATTGCCCCCACTGTTTCTCGATTTGAAAGGGAATTTATTTTCATAGAAGTCAACATCATTTGACTCTACGATCACTTTCGCATTTAGGTCATAAAACCTATACGCTTTACTGTTTAATGCATACCCAATGAATACACATCCATATGCTCTACTGGCAAGTTTAGCAGTATTGCTGGAACTGTAATAATCATACATATCATCAGCAAGTGGATTCAGAATATAATTCCTACATAAGTAATCATTATTATCCCATTGGGTTAATTCAACAGCTTTCTTATCCTTTTATATTTGTTCACATGTTTCTGGAATAACAGGAATGTCATCCTTTAGAATGTTGACAACTTTTTTCGTGGTTAGAAAAAATAACATCTTTTGCTGCCATGGCAGAAGGAAATGTCTAAAAATTGTTGTTCCGAGTTTTGAAAAACAGTTTAAAACAATTTGTGCCACCGAAAAGATTAGTGAGTTGAGTCACAAACTATGTCGCTCTCTTTAAGACGTTTCACGGTACTGCTCAAAAGAATGGAAAGTGTCAATTAATTAAAACACAAATATTCCTTTTTAGATAAATAAATAAATAATTTTTTAATTTTCTTTGTACTAAAAAATAAGCGGCGCCACGTGGTGATTTATTTTGCATGTATTCTCGCTCCTTTGCAAAATTAGAGTTTCCCTTATAACACACGCCAAGTATCATACCTCTACCTTATAAATACTACTAAAATCTATAATTCTTCCTTTGTAAAACTTCCTTTTTTTTAATTCACATACTAGTGCAACTTATCATCATTTCCAACAAAATATCACAAAAACTATCGGCAATCAAAATCTTGCTGCTAAATCATGAACAAATGTACTACTATGTTGAAACATCACATTAACTATGCATACAATATCTAAAGAAACACTCGTTAATTGGCCACCGAAAATTTAAGTGGATGGGCAAAAATTGTGTAGGGGCCAAATAAATGAATCTATATATTCTGCCAGTCGAGAGATTTGATGGTTGAGCACATTAGACTTGACATAGTACAAGCTATATTAGATTTTACAAGATTTTTGAGTTATCTATTTTAAAATGATTTAAGAGATGTTAATAAGAGATAAGTTATAAGTTACTCAGAGAGTTTCAACCATCAACATTGTGATATTGAATCTTTTAATAATTTAAAAATAGATCTCAATATCACAAATGATTAATCTCAATTGTCGCACAAAAGATACCTAAGTTTATAAATAAATAAATAAAGTTTCAACTGTTTCAAGAATTAACTAGATTAAATAAAAGTATTAATTTTTAATTCAAATATCAGTTATATTCGGCCGACCTTCTTATGAGTATTTGATATTAAATTTAATAACTATCGATTATATGGTTTAACAATATAACTTGTTTTTTGTTTTCTTCAATTTTGTTCGGTTTCTTTGATGAAGCAATTGATAAGGGAATTAATATTATAGGATAATTTAAATTCTTCAATATAAATAATTTTATTTGGATAATAAATTTGTAAAATTTAAAATGAAAGAATTTTATAAGGTATTTTAGTAAAATTATATTTAAGGAATTTCAAACAGCATATAAAATTTAAAAATATGAACTCCGTTTCTTTTTCTTGTAAATATGAATTCTAAAATAGTGTCTATAATTATTAAAAAGAATTACAAATTTATTCTTATATATTTAAAATTTGCATATTAATTCCTATGCTTTATTACAAATTTTCAAATTAGTCTATAATTTTTCAAAATTTACAAACTAGCCCCTACAAATTTTTCAAATTGTCCCTAGTCAACTTTTTCAAAATTTTAGTTTTTGCCCCAAATTTTAAATTTCTATTTTGACCACTTTTCTTTTGATTTTTGTAATTTACCTGAATTTTTTTCAATATTATTAAAAATAACTCTAACATTAAATAAACAATCACCTTATCCAAACAAAAAATATATAATTTAAGGGAATTCAATTGAAGTATTTTAATTGTTTAGAATTTTAAAATTTTCACTTACTTTGAAAGAGATAAATTTTTGGTGGAATGTAATTTTTTAGGATAATTCAAATCATTTGATATAAATTACTTTGTTTAGATAATCAATTTTAGAATTTTTGAAATGAATGAATTTTATGAGTTATCTGTTAAAGATAAATTTGGAAACATTCTAATTATACTTAAAACTTAGGCTAAATAGCACTCGTGGTTCCTTAACTTAATTTCAGTTAACGTTTTAGTCCTTTATCTTTTTTTTTTCTTCCCGATTTAGTCCTTTATTTTAATTTTAAGTGACAATTTGATCTTTTATGTTTTAAAATGTCAACAATATTATCATTTTTTTTACAAAAATTCATCAAAATTTTCAACCAAAACCCATAAAATTAATTATATTCTTTCATATAATACAAATTTCATTAGATTCGTAACTCAAATCTTCAAATAAACTCATATTTTCATTCTTTATTTCAATTAAAATTAAAATAAAGGACCAAATCGGAAAAAAAAAAAAGATAAAGTACTAAAACGTTAACTGAAATTAAGTTAAGGGACCACGGGTGTTATTTAGCCTAAAACTTAATAATTTGAAATTCCATCTTGTAAAATATGAATCTTAAAATATTTTTTTTTTTAAATTTAAAAATTTGTGCCTATATATTTCAAGCTCTGCACTTTAGTCTCTATAATTTTGTAAATGGGTCCTTATAATGTTCTAAAATTTTATAAATGGGTCCTTATTACGCATATTTGCTCTTAGTTTTTCCAATTTTTTGTTCTCTACCCATATTTTTTACTTCTATTTTGAACTACTTTTCTCTCGGTATTTGTATTCTTGCCCCAATTTTTTTGAAATATATAAAAATGATCAAACTTTAAATAAACAATTATTCTATCCAAAAAATAAAATCTATAAATGAAAAATATTCAATTAAAACAGTTAAATTACTTAGAATTTTAAATTTTCTACACACTCTATAAGGTAACGTGGAATTTAAAACCCCTTTCACATTTAACAAAACATAAAACTTCTTTGATAAAAAAAATTAGACAATGCCTAAAGAAAACTAGTCAAACATTTAATTATTAATTATGTTAAGAAAACTTATGTTGCCTTATTCTATAAGTACAATTCAATTGATAACTGCAAAAATATTGATATGCATACGAGTTTAATGATAATTGACATAACACTTACATTTATTATTTTAATTAATAAGCCATTTTAAGAAAAGTTTATCAAGATAACTTGAAAACAAGTTAAAGATACCTAAAGGTATTTTTATAAGAGATTAATTTATAAGTACTAAAATATCTTCAACAAAAACTACATAGAGTGATTTGATTGAATGTACCTGTGAATAAAATTTATAATGTCAATATATAAAAATTAAATTATTTAAATACACGTAGAGTTGGTGACATTTGTTTACCATGAAAACTAGAGAAAACATATGTAATCTATCAAGAAAATATCCTTCATGGAATTTTGTTAGATATATAAAAATAAAAGAGAGGTTGAAAAATAAAACATATTAATTGAATGATATTTAAGGAATGACACCATTAAATAAAATAAAATAAAAGGAGTTAATTTTCTTACATATTTAAAACTACACTTTTTCATAAAAAATAAAATAAAATAACTACACTTTTTATTTTTAATTAAAAAAGAACTGCCCCAAGTATGAATAGTTTTTCTTATTATCTTTGTTGTTGATAGGGTATATATAAATACTCATGTGACCAAACCAATGCAAATAAACTCGAAGTATATGTCCCCTTCCTTTATTATAACTACAGAACATTAATTTCCATTCAGAGAGGAAGGTGAAGAAGGTCATATCTTTGGACGCTATACGGCCATTACTACATTTATAAACTTTAAAAGCGAAATGGCTTAAAATCATCATCACCATGCATTCAAAAATAAATAGCCACATTTTTAGTGTTACTCTTCTTTTAACTATAACTACTCTACATAGGATACAATAATACTAATACAAACCAAACATTATCTTAATTGAGTCGTAATAAATTACATATAGCATCAGTAAAACTAGTCTTGAATTTATAACACTAATAATAATACTCCATTTGAAATTTTTATAAGAGACAAATCAATTATAATTATAATTATAATATGATCAACAAAAATTGATATATTTAGTTTGTATTATAATTTAATTGTCTCCCATAAATATTGATCTAGTTTGATTTGTAATGGAGTTTGAAAACAGAGTGAGCAACAAGCAAAAGGAAAACCGTGGAGCCAATGATAGACAAGACCACTGCGACAGTCATGTGATGACAATAGGCACCAAATACATTACACACTTTCATCCATTGCACGTGCGAATTTCCCTTCATTCCTATCACTCCAACTGCAGAAGCTGCTCCATTGGCTGAGAACAACAAAGCCATGATAACAAGGTCTAACACTGTCATCATAAATACTGTCATTTTATTTCCACCGCTTCTTGCCATTGTTGAAATCACCATAGAAATTGCTGCGTATAAACATCCTATAGCATTTGCCACCAAGAAAAACCTAATACAGAACAGTTTTCTTTAATTTGAGATTATAGGAAAGATCAAAAAATTAAATTAAATTTTAACTTAATAAAATTACTAGATAAATACTAATATTATTAACAATATTAATTATTAATATTGACCGTTTAATAAAAAATTACTAGCTAAAGTTAAATATGTATTTCGACTCCTAAAAATGTATTTTTATTTTTGTTTTTCATCCTTATAAATATATTTTCAGTCCCATTATTTTATTTTAATCTCTACAAAATTTATTTTTATTGAAATTATTCTCTATAATACATAAAATATTTGATTTTAATCATTTCAAAATAAACTATATAGAATAAAATAAATATTATACAAATATTATAGTATTAATTTCAATATAAATAAATTTTACAAGAATTAAGAAAACAACAAAACTAAAAGAATGTGCTATATTTGCAAGGATTAAGAATAGAAACATATTTGTAGAGAGACTAATTCACTAAAAGCAAAAAACAAGTGAGACAAGTGGTGAACCCACAAGACATTATTTATTTTCAATTTCCATTAATAGTGTCATTATTTACTATTAAGAAAAAATTGAAATATCAACTAGAGGAAAAAAAAATAAATTTAGTTATTAAATTTGTCATCTTTAACACTCAGAGACACGAAATTAAAAATAATTTTGCTAATATCTGTTTTTAAATTTTGGATTGAAAAAAGAAATTAGGTATTGGTGAATGAAAGGAGAGAGTAGCTAGAGAGAGGAGCTTACACCGTAGCAGACATGTATTCCCACTTAGCAGTTGCTTTGAATTGGAAATCTGCGTAGGAAATTACCTTAGTCTGTTTGCCAACACCAACCATAACAGTAGCTGTGAGAGTTAGCAACAACCCAACACACCGCAACAACACATCACAAACATTTCTCTTCGTACTTTCCATCTCCACATTTACCTTCACATCGTTCTCAACTCCTTCCACATTCAACTTTGACTGCTTTCCCATACTACTCTTAAAGTTTTTTTTTTTTTTTGGTTACCAAAGAGAAGAAATACTTGCTACTCTTGAAAGCTTCAACTACTATTTTGTGAAAAGAGTTTGGGTGTATCACTAAGGATATAACAAAAGTATATATAAATAAATAAAAATAGATAATAGAAACGTAGGGTAAAGTGATAATTATCCCAACTTAAAACACGTGTTATGAGTTGTGTTATGAGTTATATTATAATAGATATATGATAATATATAGCGACGTCATAACAACTAATTCAACAGATTTTTAACTTACTCTAAAATTATTTTAAAATTTGAATATGATTTAATATTTATAAAATCGACTTGTAAGATGAAAATTGTCGTTATTAATAAACTTTATTTTATGAAATGTGAAAATTTTAATTATATTCTATATAATAATTAAAATATAAGTAAAGATTTACTGCACAAAATAAAGATATTTAATCAAAATTTAAAATTAAATACATATACTTTCTTACGTGCAAATGCATAAACTTTATTATTAAATTTTATTTATATTTTGAGATTAAATAATATATATATATATATATATATATATATATATATATATATATATATATATATATATATATATATATATTAGAGAGAAGATCTTTCTATCTATGAATGAATGAGTAAGGTGGGGAGGTTGATATGCATTCAAGGCAACTCGTACGACCGTATTTAATGTCATCGACATTTTTTCTCAATCCTTTTCTCTTCCTATCTTTCTTGTTTTTGTCCGATTCACAACGTCTATGTGGAATACTACTATATCACGTTCACCACTCTTTTTTTT
The DNA here is from genome assembly GCA_037974295.1 of Cicer cuneatum. Classification (NCBI taxonomy): domain Eukaryota; kingdom Viridiplantae; phylum Streptophyta; class Magnoliopsida; order Fabales; family Fabaceae; genus Cicer; species Cicer cuneatum. The sequence goes on along the minus strand of JBBPBO010001986.1, from coordinate 68,385,833 downwards.
TTTTTTCCTTTTCAAATATTGTTTTTCAAGGGATGATGAACATGTACCTTCAGCATTGAAATTGAAAATACACTAGTATTTATACTTCTGTTACTTTTCGTACACGGCTCACTCACTATTTGGATTTAATGCAATTGTGTTTTCATGTATTTGATGTGGATACAAATTTTGAGTCGTTCAATTGTTTTCATATTTTAACAAAAGTAATTTGACTTGCAATAAAAAAAACAATGTAATTTCACTTTGATATTGTTTGCTTTCGATCGGTTGCAATATGCAACTGTGATGAGAAAATGTGACGCATAGAATCACAACCCTTCACTATAAGCTTAAATAAATCATTGTTCATTCACTGTATGGATAACACTTGTGTAATGAGATGTGTACCTATCTTATATATATATAGGTCTGTTAATTTACACCCGCGTCTTTATCTTTTTGTATGAGAGTGCAAATTAACAATCTACATTTTTTTTCTTTTGACTAAAAAAATCAAGTTTTACTATTTAAATAAGTAAAATTAAAGAATAATTTTTGTCAATATCATTTTAATTGCAATTATTAAAAGAGGTGTAGGTTATTCATCTAAGTCTTCTAATTTTTAAGTATAGATTAAGTCCTCTTTTAACCCCGCTCTATTAGCATTTCAAAAAGCATCTTCTGCTAACTTTTCAAAAAACCCCTCTTCAGCAACATTTCAAAAAATACCTTATTTGATTAATGAAATATTTTTTTTATTAATAACATCTAAGTAAAAATTGGAATTAAGTATAAAATACATTTTTTGATTTCTTTTTCAAAAAATAGTTAATAAGAAAGTTAACGTAAAGAAATATTGAACATAAAAGAAAGAAAAACAAACATTAATTTAAATGAGTGAAAATAAAAAGTATAAATTACATCAATATACATTTATTTGAATCATTTTCTAAAAAAAAATAGTTGAATGTTTTAGTCGAAAGAAAAAATGTATAAGTTGTTAATTTACACTTTCATAAAAAGAGGCGGTGTAAATTAGCAAACTTGATATATATTCATACTTGTTTTGTCTTATCAACATGGAGAAATTAGCGTCCACATTATGAAATGGTAAAAATAATGTAGGGTAAGCTAATAAGCTATCATCTTAATCTTTAAAAGTATATGACATTATTATTTTGGCCATAGACTCACCAAAAAATCGAAATTAATCATTGAATCATCAAAATACTCCTTAAAAAAAATATATAATTTACTATAATAAAAGTCACTAAAAAATACAGTTTGATATCAATATAGTTTATGAACATTATAATGTCAGAGACTAAATTGATATTTTGACGATTCAACTATTAATTTGAATTTTTTGTTGAGTTAGGAACTAAAATAACTATCGTCTTGTACTTTTAGAAACTAAAATGGTGGTAAACCAACAATGTATTTGTCTTTTTTTTTTTTTTACATAAAATAATGTATTTATCAATTATTTATAAATTCATCTTGAAATTTTAAATGTCTATTCAAGAAATTTGTATTTCGTATTCCTCTTATTGGGCCCAAAATACAAATCTGTAAATGTTGGGCTTAAAGAAAGTCTGGTCCACCGTATCATATTCTGCTTCATGGCCCACAGACCTTGGTACTCTGTAAATTAGGGTTTTTAATCTGTTCATTGTTGTACTTTCAATTGCTCGAAGCTCGTTAATTAATCTTCCAACAATGAAGAAAAAAGATGATGAATGCAATAATAATCTCGAAGAGAAGAAGAAACGAACGATAACGATGAAGAATAAGAAGAGAAACATTTCGAGGTTAGGTGGAAGTGGCCTTTCCCTTGATGTTTTCGCCAATGCCAAATCTAACAACAGTCGATACAATCCAGCTCTTATAAGTATGCAATTTTCTCTTTTTTATTTATTCAATTTTTTGCTCAATTTGTTAGCCCTTTGATATATATTTTGTGTATACTAGTTTACTTATTCATTTGAAGTTTGATACATAGAATGGATGGTTTTATCTTCGTTATAAAATGAGGTTTGGTTGCAATCCAAAATGTTAGTAGTGAGTAGATTGTTGAGTGGCTATGGCCGCAGAGTCGGCCCAAGATAAAGCCACTAAAGCAACTGCCTTGTTCCTCCATAAAAAATTATTAAAAAAGGCTTAAAAATTTCTTTTTATTTAATAAAAAGACCTCACATCCTGAAAATATTAAGTCAGTTGAGATAAGATATAAATATAAATGTCAACTCAAAAATATGAATCATCAGATAAGTAATGAGCACATTGCTAACATGATAAATTGAGAAATCACAAGACAACTACATTTGCTAACATGAGTTCTTGGAGTGTACTATTTTCTTCTTCAACTAAAAAATGGAAAATTCTACATGGTTCTGATGTTGTTGTAGAACAAGGTCTTATTTTACTTTTTGAAAAATATAGAAAAAATGGATTTGAAAATGTCATGATTTCAGCCAAAGTTTTGCCTTAGGCTGCAATTGAATGCCTGGATTAATATACCATATTATTTTGATTATTTTTGTTGAGTATGAGAGTTGCTGAAGTAACTTTCATCTTTGATGCCTAATTACACAGTTTTAGAAAGGGGAAAATTATGCTAGCTGAGCTAACTTTGGAGTTAGTTTTATCAAGATTAAGGGCGATGGGTTTTTCTTTGTTATGTGGAGGTTGCAATGAAATGGAATAGGATGGAGTTGAATTGAGTGTTACAGAACAAAATTATCACTCTATTTTTTGGATATTTTTATGATGGAATGGAGAAAAAGGTTTGTTCCCAAAAGTGGGATATTGGATAGAATGTAACTGAATGTATTGCCTCATATTTTTAAATATGTAAGCCATGGAACATATATAATGTCATTCTATTGCACTCTATTCTGTCACTTAACATGTGGAGCTAGGCTTTTTTGTCTACAATTCCACCTTCCTAGGCAATCCTTTTAACTAAACTACCAGCTTTCCCAAATTATTTATCAAATTGTTTGTCTGTCATTGGTATGATTATGTATTTTGCAAATATATATAATATGTATGTGTTGTAGGTATTAGGTATCTTTTTCTACAAAAGACCGTTGAGATTGGACTTGTGATGAGGTGAACATAGGTTCAAACTTCGTTGCCTCCACTACGCCCATTGAGATTTTAAGTTCAAACCCCGCTGCCTACATTGTACACAAAAATAATATGTATATTTTTAGTTACACTTACATAGACTCTAACAAGATACAGCAATGCCTTAAGCTCGTATATTTCAGTGTTTAACACTTCCCAAGTAAAATTGCAAGATTCATTGAGTTAGACAAATGGAAATTCTATAAAGCTGATGTGGCTAATGAACCCAAATCTATTGTTGCTTTCATTTCATGTCAGAATTGCTAGGGCTTGTTGGGATTTATTTTTACTTGGCATGGTGTATATACTTCTTGCCCTCCTTCCATTTCTTTCTCTTTTACCCAACATCTCTATATTTCTCCTTTTGTTTCCTAGTACAACATTCGTATTCATTGTTGTTTGGGCGAATAAGGCGCAATGAAATTAATTAATGTGAAAGTCACAACAGGGGGGTCTATGGACGAGTCAGACTCATTTAGGTTCTATTGTAAGTCTTACCTGGTATTTACAAGCATTCACAAGAGGCCGAGTTCACATTCTGAACTTGTCATGTCCTAAAGAAGAACTCCAGTGGTTTCGTCAAGTCTCTCTTCCAAAGGAGAAGCTTCAATAAAAAGAATGGAAGTAGACCAAAAGAAGCATGCCACATAAGAAACTCCAACACGGTGTTTTTTAACATGAAGCTAAATCCTTTGGCGTTATTAACATTAGAATTGCCAACAAGTATTTTTCTCACGTTTGAAGCTCCGTTCTACCTTAAAAAGCACCAAGCATGGTGGTCTATTCATGTAACAAGTGTCATCCTGGTAGAAAATTCCTATCAATGGCTAAAAATCAAGTGAGGCAAAAAGGACAATACTCTGGTAAAGTTTTACCGGTGGGACATAGCCTCTAGAGATAGCTCGCGTTGTTTTGCGCTATTAACACAACTGAATATTTTGATGATAATAAAACTATCTTGCGATGATTTCTTCAAAATATTTGATGTATTAAAAATACAAAAAACTTCTTTTTGTTGGTACTTTCCAATTATAATTTGTTCTCAGCATGTTACAACTTCCCATTTTATGTGCTCTTTAAGGCATTGTTTTCCTGTCAAGACAGGCATGGCAATACCAAGGTTTTAGATTCCATCACTTTCAATATAAACTTATGATTTGGGATGACTATGGCGGTCGGCCATATGTTACTCAAGTTCCTTTTGTCATATTTAAAATGCCAGTACACGCTTGTCATGAATGTTTCTTATTCTGCTTTTTTGTCAGAGAAGCAAAGAGAGTTCAACAAGAATGCTAAGCATGTGCAGAAGTTTAAGAAGTTGCTAAAGCAGCAAAACCAGCATAATGAACCCTCTGTGGCCCAGAGACATATTGAGGTTTGATATCATATTTGCTGTGAGATTGTTATTAATATTATTATAACTACTTATCTATAGGTCAAGACCTACCTTGTATATCAAATGTGCTAATGATTCTGATTTTGTTTTCGTATTGTTTGTACAATTCTGCATTTATCCAGTCGTAAAAGATAAAAGTTGCAGGCTGAGAACATATAATGTTCCTCTAGTCAATAAATGATATTTTTCTTTTGTAGCATGCTGTTCATTTTCCTTTCTACTTGCTGGTGCAGAGTTTGAATGAAACTGAAGGGGACAAGGACAATAATGAGAGGAGGAAGAGGAAGAAGGACAGTGCTTTTAGTTTGGAAGAATTATACAAGAAGACACATGAAGAAAAAGAGAAAGAACGAATGGAGAGAGAGGCAATTTTCAAGGAGAAGAAGGAACAGAAAGAAAAAGCGGAAGCTCGTAGAAAAGATATACGCGAAAAAATGCTTAAGAAGACACGAAAAGGACAGCCTGTTATGAAATACAGAATTGAACATCTTTTGGAGACTATTCAAGGCTCAACTAAAAATGCAGCTGGCAACAAATCCTGATTACTGGAGTAGGGAAGGGAACATTAACATCCCTTGAATTTTATCAGCATGATACTGTTTTCACACAGCTGTTATTCATCAGAAGTTTGTTGTCGACATTGAGTTACTGTCTTCATCTGTATCATGGTTGTATCAAATTTTGTACCTAAATTGATATCAGTAATTGTAGTAACCGCCATAGATAGTGTGCGTAACTGTGTATAAGGCTTTTGCGCTATATAGGAACAGTTCAGTATCGAAGTCGATTACATTTATGTTGTAGGCTTTTGCGCTATATAGGAACAGTTCAGTATCGAAGTCGATTACATTTATGTTGTAAACTTTCTGTTGTTAGCTGAGTACTAGAATGTGCAACTAGTTATCCTGTACTATTCAGTATAAACAACATCCAAAGAGACAAGAAAGGTATGATGATAGCTGCCTGGAAGTTTTCTTTCTTGGATCTCACATTTGAGTTTATAATTAAAATTTCACTGGTAATTTCAATTGACTTGACAACTTACTCGTAATGGAAATTTGCTGAGATAAAAATCATGCAATCATCATTATTGGCTTGAAAGAGAATCTGCTTTTTATCTAAACACAATCTTGTTGATGCCATGCTACTTAAGTTTGCAAAATACAACAGAAATACAGAAAGCAAATTCTGAAAAAGATTATTTGCGTTTTCACTATATGAACACAAGATACAATAAAGGGTAAGAAACCAAAGTAATATACTAAATATTTAGCTGATGCACACAAGATAGAACAAAATTAAGATCAACAGAAATTGGTGTTGAGTCTCATACATAACAAAATCTAGATACTGATTATAGTGGTGGAAAAACAAAGGTCAAGGCCATCGACGCACCACAAGTCTCCTCTGAGGTTGAGGTGAACATATGACCATAAGAGTGAGAGCAAGAAGCAGCACCATCAGAAGTTTAGTGAAATCAATACATAACTCTGTGCACGCCATCGTTATGTGACTTGTTCTTGTGTGTAAATCTTGCTCCTGAGAAAATGAAACAGAGGCAAAAGATGAGTTAATGTGTGACCATGGTATTCTTATTAATTTTATTTATAATAACAAGTCTCATTTAACTTATTAGTTAATAGTAATTCTGAGTTTATGATTTGCCTAGTACTTTCTCGTGACAGCAACTTCACCAAATGTTGACTGAATGAATGGGCACCATGCAATACGTTGCTAACAAAATCAATGACTATTTTCAATTTATAATGCGAGATTAATTCTTTGCTTTCAATTATATCTTATAATTAATATTACATCAGTACTTCAAATTTAATATTTTCTATTTTACATATATAATAATAATAGTAACACGCACGGATACTTAATAAAGATTTTTTAATAAAATTATTACTCTATTTATTTTATTTATACTTTTTTTTTTAATTTGTGTAAAATAGTTAATTGAATTACTTATTATTATGAGACGAATGATGTATTGTATTTTTTATTTTATTTTATTTGTCAACTTTATTTAGTGTCTTCCATGACCTCAGCTATTTTAAAAAATGAATAAATTAGACTTTACCAAAAAAACAAAATTGATAAATGATAAATTAGACATAGCCTATTTCCTAGTTTTAAATTAACAAGTATCTCTAATAGAAAATTTTCCAAGATCATCCATCCCCAACGACTAGTTTAACCATTTGTCAGTTGACTTGCTGTGCAAAATTATGATAACACCTACCTTTTGCAACGTTGATTATTTTTTTATTTTTAATTTTTATTTTTAATTTTAATTTCATTACATACTTACCAACCAAACAAATTAATTGTCTTTTTAGAAATCTTGGGTCAGGGTTCAATTGACATAAACTACTAGTGGGTTTGATTAGGCTTAATTTTATACTAGTTGATAATGACAAAGCACTGACTAAGGGTGGCAAAGCAATTTCGAGGTTAGGTTAAAAAAAGAAAATAGGGACAATTTGAGTTGTATTAAGTCAAGTCAACGTCTAATACATCAAATATAAAATTATGCTTATCTTTTTATATATATATAATTTTTTTATTATCAACACATACCAATCCCCATCATAAAAAAACATTTGATTTTATAAATAAGTATTTCTAAAATTACACGTTCGTCGAAAATAACTTAAACATATAAGTATTTTAACTTTTATATGGACAATGTTTATAAACTTATAAAGAATCTAGTTAACCTTTTATAGATATACAAAATTGACAACAAAAAAACTGTTTTTGTGTAAATCAATTTTGTTAGTTAAACTCTCATAGCACACAATAGTTTTTATTAACTTTATGACTCTTAATGTTATTTTTGAAAATGTAATTTGAATTTCAAAAGACTTCTTGAAAAATATTATTATTTTATATTTCGTTCATGTTATTATGTTACTTCTACTATATTAAAGGACGAACATATTCATGTTTGTATTATGGGGGATTTGTGCAGGTTAAAAGGATAAAATTCTTAAAACAATTTTTGAGATGCCTCATATTTTCCTTAATTTTCTATTTTGTACGTTCATTTTTGTTGAAAGACACAAACTTTAAAGTTTAAAAATTATTATTATTATTATTATTATTATTATTATTATTATTATTATTATTATTATTATTATGTATTTCTCCCTCCTATTAGAACCATAACATGTGAGGACTCACATCCCAAATTTGAAGCATCTTTCTACTAACATCTAACAATCGTAACCCACAACATCCACAATCTTCACGGTGTGTTAGTTTCAAGGATAACAAAAATATATTTGAAAGAGTTGGTTGCGAAAATGAAATTCTTATGTTATTAGAGAGGGTGGTGTTATTATTTGTTAACACTCCTCTTTTATGAAATTGCTTCCGGATATGTTAATCTTTAATAAAAGTAGAGTTTGTTCATCTTTCTTTTTATTATTAAAAAAATATAAATTTAAAGTCACTAAAATTAAAAATAATAAATCTACATATAAATTCACATTATTTAAATTAATAATATAGTATAAAAATATATCATGAACTTGTGATGAATCAAAACTAAGATGAAGAAGAAAATAATAAACTTATTGTAAAGGTAAATTGTTCACCTGTCTCCTTGAATACATTGCTGGAAATTAAAAAAAAAAAATTTATCCCATACCCCCAATTATACTTATACCTTTACATATTTTTTAAAATGTTAAATATATTCTGTATTTTTTTACTATTTTAATAAATTAAATTTTTTTTTTATTTTTCAAAGATTTCCAAAACTCAAAAAGTTTTTCGAAAAATACTGTAACTACCAGAAAATTTCATCCAAATTTTCCGGTAGATTTACTAAAAACTCACTCACTTTTCTCAAAAAACTTGAAATTATGGAATAGTAAAAATTTTAAATTTTATATTTCTTTTTTAAGTTTATAGGAGTATAAATATAATCTGGAGGGTATGGGTAAAACTTTCAAATTAAAATCACATAGTATATTTTACATCATAAAAAAGTGATTGGGCTATATCTTAACTGGGCCGGAGACTACTCAATCCAGCCTTCTATTTAAACAGACGCTTTCTCTCTGTAAGTGACTCAGTTTGATGAAAACCCTAACCGGCTCCGATGTTGGTACGGTACACTTTTAGCGAAAGTTTTTGTTGTTGAAATCCAATTTTCCAAATCTGTTGCATATCTGAAACGTGCTCTTTGTTTTTGTTTGATTATATTTATGAAATCTGAAAGGGGCCTTAGATTTATTTATTTATTTATTTATTGAAGAGTGAATTGAACTGGGTTGAGTTGAAGTGTTAGTACTTAGTAGTTAAGCTGATGAGGAAAGTAATATCGGCATGAGCTGTGACAACACTCTGCGCACCGTGAAATTGACACGGGTTGTTACTGCTTTGAAGAATGTGCCTATATGCTAATCTGAAGCTTCATACGTACATTTTGTTCTTTCTTTCTCTGTATTAGCATATTTTGATGGGTTAAATAAGTTTGTCTCTAAAATTAAATAATTTTCAAGTTTAATTTCTATAAAATTTATCGATCTTAGATCTTTTGAATTTGTTGCAATGTTGGTTATTTGGAATTAAAAATGAGAATTAGGAAGGGTAGATAAAGTTGATCAAATATTTACTAGTCATGCGAACTTGGGAGTTCTCCCACAAGGTGATTTGTGATTAACGATTATAATTAATGTTACTTGGTAGGTAAGCCACATTAAAGAAGTTTTAATGAGGTATTGAGTTCAAAAACTAAAACTATTTTTATTATTTTTGAAAATCCATTGTTAACTATTATTTTATCTTCTTTCAATAAAATTATCAAGTATTTACGAAGTCTTTTTTTTGTCTAGATAAAATGATAAATAAATTTAAATATAATTATAAGGTCTTGAATTCTATATCCTAACCAATATTAATATTTATTAGTTAATTTATGTTTTATAGATATTAAACAAAACTTTATATTAAGGTAAAATCAGCATGCTCAAAATAAATAGAAGCCTAAATTAAGTTATTTTAAACAAGAGACTTCTTGATAATTATTATACTCCTCCCGAAATGAATTAAAGACAAAGTAGGTCAAATTATGCATATTTATAAAGACAATTGATTATATTTAATTTATATAATCCAAAACAAAGTTTAAGACTATTGTCTAAATTAGCTTACATGATCAATAAATTAGATCATTAAAAATATAAAATATTCAATTAAATGAAAATTATTTTAGAGAGAAGATTAAAAATACTAACTAATAGTACGTGGGTAGGTTACTCCATGACTTCAACGGTATTGAATTTTCTTTAATGAATGGAGAGTCCTATGAAATTTGTTCCATACAAAAATCAAATGTGAAGGATTTTATATACTAAAAATACAAATTAAGAGTGTGGATTATCCCACGTAAAAAATACACAAGGGAAATTCATTGGAGGGATACATTCCCCCTGCTTCAACAATTAGTCAATGAGATATTTTGATTGACAGTTGAAGTGACATACTCCATATCTATAACTTGCTTAGAAAGGCACCATTTGACTTGAAATTGAAATCTGAACGGGATAGCTCATAGCTATATATTGAGGTGTTTTTGTCTCTAAACTTTTTTTGTGCTTGATTAATAGGTTTGAGAGGTAGCTAAGCATGCACGCCTTTGACTGACAGTTTTCATTTCTGTTCTGCTTTGATGTTTGCAATAACAATAATCATGGTAGTGGTAAATAATCATAGTTGTTGAATTTTACAGCCTCTATATATTGTAACTTTGTGCAATCACCATATCACAGTCATATCATACACCCTTTGGCCTCTTAATTTCATTGTGCTGAGGCTTAAGCGTAAGTACACTTAATTATACCCAGTTTCCTTCTTGTGGTTTAATTTGGTGCCAATGGGACCTGGAGGACCTGGCCCTGGTGGTGGTGGTGGACCCGGTTGGGGCCCTGGGCCTGGCGGACCTGGATGGACCCCTGGGCCCGGTGGACCTAGTTGGAGTCCTCTGCCTCCTGGACCTGGTTGGGGTCCACCTGGACCTGCGGGCTTCTTTGGTGGATGTGCTAATGGTTTATGCAGCCTAATATCTTCATGGTGAGTAATATATTATAGAAATAATTAAATTTATCGTCAAAATATATATATAATATGCTTTTTTCTTATGTTCTATAGAAATTATTAATTTAAATTTAAAAAACGATGATGTTACCTATTCATGAATGATTATTATTTATTATTATGTTGTAATGAAATTTGAATTCCTAACAAATAAAAGGGGAATGAATGAAATGCAGCTTCTACTGCTTATGCTGTTGCTGGTTGGTACGAGATTGCTTCGGTGGTCCACCACCAGGAGGTCCTCCATATCCTTTCTAGTTCTAGTACCAGGAAGGATTATTATTATAAGTTTGTTGCCTGCAACTAACCTGGATCATCATTAAAGTTGAAGCTTCACTACATATTTTGGTGGTTGTGTTGTGTTGTGTGTGTGTGTGACGACCAAAAATTAAATTAAATAAATTGCTAGTATTTCTTTTATCTGTCTTTCATTCTTACTATGTTGTTAAGGGGCAGTTTATAATAAACACCTCTTTGATTTGGATGGAAACTACATAGACATCGATATCATGAGTTTTATTAAATGATGATGATATTAATTTCCTTAGTATATATTTTTGGTAACATATTTAAGATCTTAAGTCAAGACAATCAGATCATATTACCCATCGATCAAATTGATTCACTACCATAAGGGATTCACGCATTTGGAAATCAATTACAGCCGAAACAGCACACAATTTCATGCTACAATACCACAGTGCAGTAGAATTAAACCTTATAAAATATGCCCAGGATCTATGATGTACAGAGAAACTCAAAAACTTAATCATAAAATTTTTTCCAAATGGTTTATGGGTCGAGATTAAATTACTTTTTTTTTTTTTGCTTTAGGTACCAACTTAAATCTTTCAAAAAAAAAAAGGTAGCAACTGAAATTTTTTGAAATAATTCACATATACGTGTCACTTATCCATTTTTCCTTACTTAGTTATTTGTTACAGGAACGTTGAAAAAAGAAATAGTACAATAATTGACTATTTGACTTAAAAATTTCTGTCAATCAGACCGTTGTATTGTATGAGAGCATCTTTTCAATTTATGCACGCTCCTGCTCCTGTCATGTTTCAATCTCCATAGCCCAAACCACCCACCCATATCCACACGGGTACCATTACATTCGAATATATTATCATGAAATAATATTCTTAATTATGCTTAGCTTTTATCTAATCATCTACAATTTAAAAATAAAAGGGATCGTTATTCGTTGAATTAGTGGAAATTCCAATTTCCAATTCGGATTTGAAACCGACTCCGTAACCGGGTCAAGGTAGTTAGTGGGCTGGGCCATGAAATTAGTTACACGTGGCATAATATGATAGGTTTGGATTTTAGAACGAGACAAAGAAATTCAAAATGAGAAAGAGAAAGAGAAAGAAGAAAGTGTAATATTTATGGTGCAACCCTCCCTCCTAGTCCCTTGAGTGGACGCTACTCCACCACTGTTTCAGAAGACCAGAGAAACCACTCACTCACACCAATTCAATCAAGTACCTCTCTTTCTTCCTTCTTCCTGTTTACATTTCCGCAATGTCTATTTTAATGTCTCAACCTTTTGCGGATTAAGCTTAATTTTACCTTCTTTTATCCTTTCATTTCCATCATTTTTAATTTCTTCTGCATTTCTGCTTCTCATTTTAGTTATGGGTTTTAAAAACTCGAGTTTCCGTTACTAATCTAGTAGAATGAGTGTCAAATGACGGGAATACCCTTATTCTATGACATTGTGACAATAACAGAGGCGGTGTCACTCTTTTATTTGGTGCGTTTGTTGCTTCATCCAAATTTTGATAATATTTATTTTAATTTTTTCATTCTTATCACCTCGCTAGAACCGACAAGTATTTCGATTTTTTTCTTCATATTTTTTAGACTTTGCTACTGTTTGTTTATATATTGCAATTATGCTTTTGCAAAATTCATTTATGTTTCTCTTTTTCTTGTTTTATTATATTTTTGTTTTGTTTCATATATAGGATCTTAGGGTTAACCAAGAAAAGAGTGAAGGAGAAGATGGCTAAGAATCAACAATCTAATTGGTGGTGGCTTGATAATCACACTATTACTAAACGTTCCCCTTGGTTTCAATCCACTCTCTCTGGTATTAATTTTTTTATATTTTGATTTCCTCCTTATCAATTTGTTATAAGAATCTCCTTTTTTTAATGGCATATATATGTATTCAACGATGCTTTGATTGCATGAAGATTGTTGTTGTTGGACTTACCATGGTCATAATAATTCATAACATTTGAATGAATCTGTGTTTACTTCTAACTTCTATAGTGGTATAATTTGATTAGGATCAATTTGATTTTGTAAAAGTCGATGTGAATTAAAAATGAGTTTAAGGCAAAACGGTTTATCTTTGGATGGATACATCTAAGTAAAAGTGAGATGAACAATAAATGTAAATATAAAAATCATAGTTGAAAACATGGTATAAATCTTAGTTTTAAATTAGAATCAATTATAAAGATTTAACTAATTTTAATCCAAAATTCTTTTAAGTATTTCTAATCTAGAAAACAGTGGTATAAATTTTAGTTTTAAGTATTTCTAACGACTTTTGACTCTAAAAGTGAATCCATATACATGATAGAGTCACCAATTCTTCTGTCTTTGTTTTTCACTTTAGTGAGATTGGTCTCAAATAGATCCGTTGGCTATCTTCATAAATTGTTCAAGCTTGGTACTTGCGGACAAAAAGTATTGTTTTGATAGAAAAAGAGGATTACTATCGTAAAATCATACAAAAGTCACCGTTATGATTTTTCGAGTGTTACTTTTATTGTTCTTTTTCTTTTTCATACCTTTTAGTTTATGGATTTAGCCGTTGGACACCTTTATTTTGCCTTTATTTGGATTTAGCCGTTGGACTCCTTTAAAGTGTGTTTTGTTCCAGAGGGCAACAATTGAATTTACAGAATTACATAATTCATTTTAGTTTCTGGATAATATAAAATGATTTATGGTTAGATTTTTTCGTCACACAGTTGAGTATTCATTGTAAATCACGTATCTAATTAATTATTTGTATATAATTGACTATGTAATTTGAATTGTCTAATTTTAAATCAATGATTTACATCGCTAATAGCGTGAAACTATGTTGCAGTAACTTCAACAGATTTTTTTTTTACTCTAAAATTGCTTAAGTTAAAATATATTTTAAGGCTGTTTTCTATTTTTGTGAAAGTAGAACACTTAAATGTGTCAAAATAAATTCATGATTCTAAAATCATTTTAGTGTGTATTTGGATCTCTGGTTTAAAGGAATAGATTTTGTAAAATTGATTTTAGTTAAAAGTGAATTAAATATAAAAAGTGAGTTTAAAGGTTTCGTTTAGTTTTTAAAATGTGTTTATTTTATCATTAATGAGATACTCTTTAATTATCATAGAGAGCAGATAAAATGTTAAGTTAATAAATATTTATTTTTGAAAATAATAAAAATAATTTTTTAAGATTTTTATTATTTTAAAAAATGTAGACAACTGTTCATTTTATAAAATTTTCTATCTTTTTATTAACAAATAAAATTAACACAAACTTTAGAAAACGAAAATCCTAAATATTTTCATCAAGTAAACTTGTATAAATTTAATCAAGTTTTAGACTGAAAAATTACAAATTTTATCTTTAAATTAAAATCAATTTTAGAGGCAAAATAAACTATGCCGAAACATGCTAAAATTAGATTTGTACCTTTAATCTAAAATTGATTTTGGCTCTTTCAAAAAGCGGAAACAATCATACACTTACTTCTTATAAAAGTGTTTTTAAACATTCTATAATATATTTGGTATGTATTTATTCTTTTTTTTTGTGCCACGTGATGATTTTATTATTGAGGGGAAATGAGAGGTGTAATAATCGATGTATGATTTTCTGCTTAATCATTATTGCAGAGCTAAATGAGAAGACAAAGGCAATGTTAAAGTTAATCGAAGAAGATGCAGATTCCTTTGCTCAACGTGCAGAGATGTATTACAAGAAACGACCAGAGCTTGTTAGCATGGTTGAAGATTTCTATCGAACACACCGCTCGTTGGCCGAGCGGTATGATCAAGTCAAACCCGATATCGGAATTAACCAGCTCATGTCAGGTGGATCGCCTTTTGCTTCAGCCAAGTATCAGATAGAGAAGTTGATGAGTTTTGCAGACACTGGTTATGATACCTATTCTGAGAATTTCGATGTGGACGAGTCTGTTGAATCCGAAGTTGATGATCCTGAACTCGACGAAAAAGAGGGGACCAAATTTCGTAGCTACGCGAAAGAAGAGCGAGTTTCGTCTATAGCTGTCAATGAGGAAGTGATGAGACTGAGAGAGGAAATTAAGAGAGTAAATGAAGAGAACAATGTTCATAAGGAGCAACTGAAGCAGAAAGATACTATTTGTGATGAAGTAATGAAGTTGAGGGGAGAAATAGAAAAACTAAAGGAAGAGAATGAAGCACAGAAGGAACAACTCAAGCAGAAAGATGAAGAGAAAATTGAAGTTATAAAACAACTGAGTTTAGCAATAGATTTGCTGAAGCAGGATAATGTAAAGATGAGAAGCTTCATTGTTAAAGAGTCTACTAAGAAATGGAAATTTCCATTTGAGTTCAACAAACTTGGAGAAGCATTTTCAATGAAATTGTTTAATGGGTCTCCAAGGAATCAGCCTAGTGTTGAGCTCTCTAGACGTGGTTAACATAGTCACCAAATAGCAGCATAGTTATGTATGTATACCTGTCCTATAAATATTTATACAATAAGTTCCTAGTCTCTAGACTTGTAGTTTGTGTGCTTATAATACTGTATTAATTTAATTGTAGTTTTATATGTGCCCTTTACTTGGCTAGTTATATGTATCCCAATTGTTACAATTTTTTTAATTCTTTAAGTATGTGATTGTTTTGTAGCCCAGCTCAAATGTTTTCACTTTCTTTTTGTCTGCTTACATCAATGTGATTTATAGTCCTAAGGGAAGGAGACTCACTTATTTTTAGATAATTTATATTTCAATCAATTGCCAGTAGTTAGTGTAACCCTCTTTATTTTAAAAAAAAAAAAATTATTTTAAAAAGTTAAAATTTGTAAAAAAAAAAAAAAAAAAACCCGAGATCTTTCAATTTGCAACATAAGAGTGAAAATAGACTAAATCGACCAACAGTGCAATATGATCTACTGTCACTTTTTATTTGAAAAATAAGTATCGCTATATCTTTCTTTTTTCTATGTTTTCAATCATTGACACGCCAAGATAACACTGCCTGTAATAAAAGTGTACAACACAGTACTGAACTTTGGCTTCCCTTCGACCACAAAAAATTATTCTCATTAAACAGCACATAAAAAGTTCTTTTGTTATAAATAACCTATTATTGAAAACGAGTAGATAATAAAACATAGCAAAAAAAAAACAGAATGCAGGAGACACCGGTGATTATAGTCGGTGCCGGAACTTCCGGCATAGCCACAGCTGCATGTTTAACGAAACAATCCATACCTTTCAAAATCATCGAAAGAGAAAACTGTTTCGCATCTTTATGGCAAAAATACACATATGACCGTCTTCATCTTCACCTCAGAAAACAAGTTTTTGAATTACCTCATTTTCCATTTCCATCTTCTTATCCTCACTATGTACCCAAAAAACAGTTCATAGAATATTTAGACAATTATATCAAACACTTCAACATAACTCCTTTGTATAACAGAGCAGTGGAATTAGCAGAGTATAACAATGATGATGAGAAATGGAGGGTCAAAGTTGAGAATAAGAGTTCTGGTGAAGTTGAGGAATATTCTGGAAGGTTCTTGATTGTTGCTAGTGGTGAAACGGCTGAACCTTTTGTACCTCAAGTTGTAGGGTTAGAGAGTTTTAAAGGGAAAGTTATTCATTCAACTAGGTACAAGAATGGAAAAGAGTTTCATGATGAACATGTTCTTGTTGTTGGTTCTGGTAATTCTGGTATGGAGATTGCTTTAGATTTGGCCAATTTTGCTGCTAAACCTTCGATTATTGTAGAAGCCCGGTATTCATCCATCTATCTATCTTAATTTATTTTTTTATATAATAATACATGATAGAAATATAAAATTTTACATTTATGGTTACATCTTTACTAATTTAGTTTTTTTTATACATATGCATGCATATATGTTAATTGTTAGGATCCATTTGATAGATGAGAAATTATTAGCATGATATGTGAATGTGAATTGTCAAAATTTGAACTTTGAGCCTATTTTTGGCATTTGAATGATTAATTGATTTTTTTTTATTATGTACATATAGGTTCATTTTCTTTCTAGGGATATGATGTATTATGCTGCGGTTTTGTTGAAGTATCTGTCACTAAGCACTGTGGAGAAACTGGTGGTGATAGTTAGCAGAATTGTGTATGGGGATCTGAGTAAATATGGTATACCTTTGCCTAGTGAGGGACCTTTCACTATGAAGATTAAGTATGGCAAGTTCCCTATAATTGACCTTGGAACAGTCAAGAAAATCAAATCTGGAGAGATACAGGTGTGTATATTCATTGCATTTGTTTTTCTGAAAAAGTTTGAAGGTTAAGACTAAATGGGAAAAAACTTACAAGTTCTAGAGTAAATGAAAAAAAAAGTTAGAAGAGTAAAATTTAATTATTCTCGTTATTAGGTTTTTTAAGAGTGAATTGATCCATAAAATTGTAAGCGTGTTAAATTAGTCTTTGAATTTTGTAAATTGACAAATATATATTTGAAATTATAAAATATCAATCAAAGTAATCTATATTTAAATTTTTATCGTTAAAGACTATGATGTGTTATGTTAATTGAATGTGACTTCTTTATGTTGATCTCACATGAATGTCATCATGATATGAACTATTTTTTCTATGAAATTTAAATATTTCATGAACTAATTTGTCGATAATTAGTTTATACACAATTACAATTACTCACAAATTTGTCTTTTGAAATTACAAAATTTCATTAGTAAATTTGTCCTCGAGAAAATGACATTGATGTAATTTCAACGATGATAAGTTACATATTCATCGGTTACATGGCTAAATCAAAATATATATATATCGGCAAAAGTTTAATGAAGAACTATTTTAATTGATATTTTACAATTTCATATATGTATTTGTGAATTTGCAAAAATCATAAACTAATTGATTGATGCTTATAATTTTATAGACCAATTTTCCTTTCATTCTTTTTTTAATTGAATAGATATAATTTATATATATATATATATATATATATATATATATATTTCATATGTTTTTATTTATAAGAAAGGTTAACTCAACAAAAATTTATATATTTTGTTATATCGATTTGTTTATAAATAAGAACATAATATTTTTTTTAATCTTGTTAAGATGTGTTTTTAGAATATTTATAAAGATTTCAAAAAGTATAATTATTTTAACAAAAATCATGTATAAATTTAAAAAGAATTAAATACAAAATTACAAAATAAAATTTTTGTATTTGATTTTTTGACACGTGTCTCAAAAACATGTTAAGTATTTGTCATATTTTTTATTTTATTTGTCTTACCATATGGCCAGACCTAACATAACTCATTTTTTATAAATATGTGATTTGTACGAAAAGAGATATCATTTTTTTTTATATTGAATCTAACATGATAAATAGAATCTGAAATATTATTGGATTTAACTCATTATTAAGGTAAGGAAAATGGCTATTTATAATTTATTTTTTTGGCCCTGTCTCTTTCCAACATGCTACTTTTATTTTTCACAATTCAAAGGTAGACTTTGCTTGTACGCTAAAACATCGTCTGTCCCAATTCTGCATCATAACATCATAGATTCATAGTAGTGTGGAAAACATGATTCATCAAAATGGCACTTTTGCAAGCAAAAACTAAAACCTCCTTCAAGCTCTACTTTTATGATTTTGCACATTGCAAAATCTGCAACACATATATATCCACGTTTGTCCAATGTCACGGACACGACACGACGTAGACACGGATACGTCAACACAATAAAAAAAATCTGGAACATCGTCACCAATACAAATATGTTTAATGATTTATTATAATTAAATAAAAACATTTACATCTTTACTAATTATAAGTTAAAATCTTTACATCTTCTGCTGTCCTTTCTATGTCAAAAACTGTATTTGCGATTAGGAAAACAGAACAATCTTACTTGATATATAGTATATATACTTGTTTGTCTATTCCTTTTAATTTTTCAAGTTCATATGAAATTACAAACACGCAACAAATAAAAAAGAACATAGAGTGATGAGGGGCATGATATTATCCTATGTATGTAGGTGTTACCAGCGGAAATAGAGAGTATACGAGGTAACGAAGTGTTGTTTCGGGATGGAAAATCCTACTCATTTGACTCCATTATTTTCTGCACGGGCTTCAAGAGATCAACTCAAAAATGGCTTAAGGTATCATGTTTTAGGGGAATGAATTTTCTCATGTTAGAAAAAAAAAAGAGATCAAGTTTTAATCTTAACCATGTTTTTTTAGCATGAGTGAATTCATTCTCGTATTTTAGTGATAAACAATATTGATTATAATAGAGACATTAACATGACTTGCATAAATATCATTCAATAAGAGAGAGTCAAAAAATGTTGCTAACACTGCTCTAACTTCTAAGTTATTAAAGTTACATATAGTGGACGGATCTAAACCTTAGACAACTAAAGCAAGGGCTATATGGTCTAATGACTATGCTTCGAATCCCACATGCTGCATTAGATATACCTCTGCATATAGCTCATAATAATAACTGAATTACTTTTTCAAATGTAGTATAATCAACTTAATATATTTCTCTTTTTTCTTCTTTTTTTTTTTAAGAAGTCTAATGATTATATTCACACAATTTTAAGTGTAGAGAAGTAGGGAATCCCATCAGCTATTGGATTATATTCACAATTTAATAGCACATGATCCCAATCGGTGAATGTTCCAATTTTTTTATATCATACAATAAAATGAGAGTGATTTTTATTGGGTTAAATATATTTTTAATCCCTAAAAAATTATAGGCTAAATAGCACCCGTAGTCCCTTAACTTAATTTCAGTTAACGATTTAGTCCTTTATCTTTATTTTTTTCTATTTTGGTCTTTTATCTTTTTAAATAATTTCAGTTTTACCTTTTAAGTGGGGTTCCGTTACAAAAAAAGTTAAAAAGTTACCCATCCGTTTCCTTTTTCCTGGTTTTTCTCTCACGTTTATGTTTCTTTTGTTTGGTTTAGGGTTACCTTTCTTCTCTCAATCACTTTCTCCCTTCATCTCCTTTCTTCTCTTCTCCCCTATCATCTCTTTCCTTCATCAACAACTTTGAACCAACATTATCCCATTCCCAATGAAAGTTTAATCTTGTAAGTCTATTTTCTTTTTCGCTTAATAAACTTAATTTTTCTCAATTTTTGCTTTTATGCGAAGAATATTGATTTCATTTCATGGAGCTTAAACAATTATTGCTTTCTTCTTCACCCAAACTCTCTTTTTTATCATCATCTTCTACCCCTTTATCATTCTTCATCTCAAATAAACTTCCTTTTCTTCAAAAACCTAACTTTTCTCTCAAACTTCATTCCTCCCTCCAAAAATCCCAATTTTTCGGAACCAATTTGCGTTTGTTTCAGTCTGAATCATCACATTTCGGTGGTCCCATATTTCAATTTGTGCCTATAAGAGCAGCCGTGAAGAGAAGGAAAGAGCTTCCATTTGATAATGTTATACAAAAAGACAAGAAGCTCAAATTTGTTCTCAAGGTGAGGAAATTGCTAGTGAGTACACCTAATAGGGTTATGTCTTTTCAAGAACTAGGTAAGCATAAAATAGAATTAGGGTTAGATAAGAAAATGAGATTAATTGCAGTGTTGAGGAAATTTCCTGCTGTGTTTGAGATTTTGGAAGAAGGGTGTTACTCTCTTAAATTCAAAATGACTTATGAGGCTGAAAGGCTTTATCTCGAGGAATTGAGGGTTAGGAATGAAATGGAAGATGTGGTAGTTACAAAACTTAGGAAATTGTTGATGATGTCGTTGGAAAAACGGATTTTGTTAGAGAAAATTGCACACTTGGAAAATGATTTGGGACTTCTGAGGGAATTTCGCGACACTATTTGTCATAGGTATCCATAACGTTTTTTGTTACAGAACCCCACTTAAAGGGTAACATTGAAATTATTTAAAAACATAAAGGACCAAAATGGGAAGAAAAAAAAAGATAAAGGACTAAATGAAATTAAGTTAAGGGACCACGAGTGCTATTTAGCCAAAATTATAACATTTTAAGTTTAGTCTCTAAAATTTTTTTATGTACTTTTGATCTCTATTTTGATTTTATAGGAACTAAAAATATTATTTTTTATAAAAAAAAAATACTTTTCAAAATAGAGATTAGAAGTGAATAAAAAAATTTTAAGGACTAAAAAGTTGAGAATTTTTTATAGGAACTGAAAATAAAATTTCATAGGGATTAAAATTTATTTTATTCATTTTTTAATTATTAAAATTACACTTTTTTTATTAAGAGCATAATTTTTAAGATTAAAGCAAAGTCTTCAATATGTTTAAGACGGAAGTTCTGCTATAATTTTAAAAAAAAATACAATTTTAATAATTAAAAAAATAGTAAATAAATTTTAGTCCTTATAAAAAAATTCTCAAATTTTTAACTAAATTTTTTTTATTTACTTTTAATCTCTATTTTAATTTTTTTTAAATGATATATTTAGTCTTTAAAAAGAGTCACCGTAAAATCAAAATAAACACTATAATTAGATTAAAAAAATTGAAACTAAACTTAAAATGTCTTAATTTTTTAAAGATTAAATATATATTTAAAAAAAATCACCATCATTTTTATTATATTCTTAAGACAGCATTAGTAGGGAATTTCAGATTTGAATCCAGCATATCAATATCCTTATTATTACCAATAGAATAACATTACTAATAGTATATTACGAACAGGGAGGTGATAATCTTCTGAATGAGGAGGGTTTTCCAAAGCCTGGTTTAGCAAACCAATGGAAGGGGAAAAACGGTTTGTACTGCGTTGGATTGTCAAGGAGGGGATTTTATGGAGCTAACATTGATGCTCAAAATGTGGCAAATGACATTGCCTCGTTACTTCCCCAATAATCAAGAAAAGGAATTGTGAATTTCATGTGATATATGTTTCGTTAGTTTCAAATAGGGGGATCTCGTATGGTTAGTGGTGGATCCAGTTGATGCTTTTATATATCTTAAACTACTTTTTTTTCTCTTTAATTATTTTAATTACTTCCTTTTCAAAATGAAAAAATAGGAGGTGAAAATATTTGTCTAAAAACATCTTAATTTTGATTTTTATACGGTGAGTCAAACATCTCAATCAATATAAATAAAAAAATTATTATTATTTTTATTATGATATTAAGTTTTTTTTTGCACTAAATCAAAAATTTACTAACATTTTTTATAATTTAAACATGCTTATTTACGTCAATGTTTGATATATTGAAAAGTATTATTATAAAATAGAATTAAAATATATTGTGATATAATGTTAGATACTCTAAAAGATCGTATTAAATATGAAAACAGAACTTAAACTCGTCGATATGCTAATTTTTTCGTTTATTTACAAAAACCTACAAAGTGGTGGTGTAAACTTTCATCAAAAAGTAGCGAAGTAGACTTTTAAACACACTTTCAAACTTTTTTGTACTTTGAAAAAAGTTTAGTCAAACTTTAACAATGGATCTTTGACGGATAATAGGTCAAACTCGGATTTAACATTTTCAAATGTAGCCCAAACTCATTCAAGCTCTCTTTCATTCACCAATTTCGAAATATATGTAGTAATAAGTACAACTTTTTTTAAGGAAATAAAGGAAGTTACTTTAATTAGCATTTGTCTTGGTGTAACAACTACTTTTAATGTGTTTGTCTCCTTTTACTATCTTGTGCCTTATTAATGAGTTGGAGGTTACAAACCTAAAAAATACTCCATTAGCTATGTAGCCTTATTAATGAGTTGGAGGCTACAAACCTAAAAAATACTCCATTAGCTATGTAGCATCCAAAGTTGATTTCTTCTGCACCAAATAAGTGATATTGCACCCCTTTTAGCTCTCTCGGGTCTCTCCTTCAACCATGCTTCATTCCACTCTTTTCAAATGCTTATGCACCTCATTTGTAGTCTTGGTTTATGCACCGTCCAGCCCACTATTTATTTAATTGAAAATAACACACTTAAACTAAGTATTTTGAGCCTAATCCTGTGCTTCAGCATCCCAACACATTTTATTACAATTTAATTTATACCAAACAATAAAAAGAAAAGTACAGCCCACTATTCTTAATCATGTCCTCAATTTCTATGCTTTTTTTCTCATAAAAGAGGCCTTAATTTTGTCTTCAACCTAAAATAAGATTTCTAGACAATTTTCGAAATATTCTAACATATCAAATATATATCAATGGAACATGCAAAGCTCCAAATATAGCTAAAATAAATAAGAGGAGTTAGCATCTATAAAAATTATACTTTCAACAAAAATAATTTAGGATTTTTTTTATATTGTTTGATTGATTCTTCTTGTAAAGGGTGGCCATTTTAGGATATCATCACATTTTTATAAAAAATAACTTTATTTAAGTGAAACGGTATATCTTTAAACATGTTTTTTTTATTACCTTAAGGACCTTATTTTTTTAGATTATTGTATATGATGTTAGAACAATTATTACGTAAAAAGCTTAAATGTGCCGTCCACCCCTTGTTTTTCAATTATGCAATTTTGAGCTATAATTTTGTTAACTATTTTAGAATTTGTTTCAAGAACTCTATTTTAGTTTTTTAAAATTTAAAAACTAAAAAATTTGTTTGAATTACTTGTTTTTAAAAATTGTTTTGTAAAATTATTTTTAATATTATATTTTTTTAAATTAAAAAAGTCAATTAAATAAATGGTGTTTTACTTTTCATTTTTTAGTTTTTTCAATTCTCTAGTCAAAAACTGTTATAAAAAATTAAATTACCAAATAAATTTTTTGTTTTTTTATCTCTAAATATGTTTTTAAAAATAAGTCTCTCAAACAAATTTTTTCCTTAATTCTATTTTTTAAAACAGTTTTCTAACTCAAATTTGTAAAACAATTTTTGAAAACTAAAATAAAAATGTGTTTCAAACACACCCTTAGGGCTTGTTTGAAACACTTTTGCATTTTAGTTTTTAAAAATTATTTTATAAATTTGATTTTAAAAATTGTTTTAAAAAATAAAATTAAAGAAAAAACTTGTTTCAATTAAAATTTTATATCCTCTTATGTTTGAATGTGATGTTATACTAGATATATAGGGTTATATGTAGATTGGTTTGTGCTGACTTTAGTCAAAACCAAAACCCAAATCACGTAGAAAACACTCAGTTAGATTTAGTAAAAAAAATTGTTTGTTATAATATTACGTTGGATTGGCTCAAACCACTCATTTTTTGATTGGATTGAGTTGGGTTTTGAGTTTTTCATATTTTTTATAATATAATTGTCAATGATGTGTCATCATATTCTTTCTAAAAAATGACACAGCCTTAATTTTCTTTAAAAATATAGTGTAACTAATTTTCACTATTTCTTTAACATTTAATATATATCAAATATTTGCATTGCAAGCATTAAATAATGACAGTATCAATTAATAAAAATATCAAAATCATAACATATTTGTTTTGCAAGAATAAATATAATTAAAGTTACAAAATTTCTAAAATTGCATAAAAATGTCTACAAGCATAGAAATAGTTAAAGTACAACATTCTATATAATCAAATAATTTTTAAAAACTGAATTATCTAAGTAAAATGATTTGGGTATGATTTTTACTCAATACCCAATTTTTTTAACTGTTTGCTATTTTATGCAAATATTTACTTTTTTTTTTTTGAATTGATCTGGTTGGATTGGTTCAATCAATGTACAACCCTAATACTAGATACATGTATTAATTTTGAAAGAATCTAAAGGCTCAATCCATAGAGTCTAATACTATTCTCACCTTACCAAACAAGGCATTTGTATTGTACCCGTAGTTGTCTGGATTAAAAGGTTTCTAAAATTGTATAAAAATGTCTACAAGCATCGAAATAATTAAAGTACAATATTTTATATAGTCAAATGATTTTTAAGAATTGAGTTAACTAAGTAAAATGATTTGGGTAGGATTTTTACTCAATACCCAATTTTTTTAACTATTTGCTATTTTATGCAAATATTTAGGGTCTGTTTGAAACATTTTTGCATTTTAGTTTTTAAAAATTATTTTATAAATTTGATTTTAAAAATTGTTTTAAAGAATAGAATTAAAGAAAAAACTTGTTTGAGATACTTGTTTTAAAAACAGTTTTAGAGATGAGTAAAAGAGAAAACCTATTTGGTAATCTAAATTTTTAAAATAGTTTTTGACTAGAAAATTTAAAAAACTGAAAATTAAAAAGTAAAACATCATTTATCTGTTTTGCTTTTTTAGTTTTAAAAAGTATAATATTAAAAATAGTTTTACAAAATAATTTTTAAAAACAAGTAATCCAAACAAGTTTTTTAGTTTTTAAATTTTAAAAAACTAAAATAGAGTTTTTGAGAAGATAATCAAACAAACTCTTTTTTTTTTTTTTTTAAATTGATCTAGTTGTGTTGGTTCAATCAATATACAACCCTAATACTAGATACTTGTACTAATTTTGAAAGAATCTAAAAGCTCCGACCATAAAGTCAAATACTATTCTCACCCTACCAAACATGGTATTTGTATTTTATCTGTAGTTGTCTGGATTAAGACGTTTGGTTAGTGAGGATTAATTGTTATCCATTTATTTTTCAAATTTGAGTTAGATGTAAAAATATTGTGATATAAATTGTATTGTTTATGATATGTATGTGATTTTTAAAAAAATAAAAAATAATATTATGTCGTTACTTAATAAAATTATGTCGTTAACAGAGATTAATCATGGGGTCCATCACTTTTTGCTTTCTCTGCAAAGCAGCGAAGAAATGGGCGGAAAAGTCTTTTAATTTTGCTATTCCATATCTACCCTTACAATCAATTCTTATATTCTCATTATTGTGCAAGTTGCAATAATGGTTTTGGAACTGTCTAAAACGAACAAATAAGCTGCTGGAGAATTTATATATTGCCAATGGATGAACGATGAGAACAAATGGGAGTAAAGGTACCTCAAGACAATGGTGTCCAAATTGCAAGAGACTCTTGCAGAGTATATATTGATGGATGTTTTAATTTCTTTTATGAGCAAAGAATTGGAGATAATTAGGGATTTCTTTTGATATTTATTCCTTAATTTTTTGCTATTTGACTTTCTTATTAAATTAAGAAAAAGTTGCATTATGTTTTTTTTTGTTTGTTAAAATTGGAAATTAAATTATAATAATAATCTTCATTTTTTTAAATTGATTTTTTATTAAATCAATCAAATCCATTAAAATTACAAGAAATTTGAACTAAGGTAGTTGAAGAAAAAAAAATCAATAAATTATTTTTTAAGAAAGTTTTTTAATTAAGGGCATTTTGGTACTTCTAAAAATAATTAACACTTCTCTCTTCTTTATTTCTTTTATACCAATCAACACATCAAATTAATTATAGTTCTCACATATTTTTCTCTCTTTTTACGTTCTTTCTCCTTTTTCTCTCTCTTCTCAATTTCTCTTTAGAACCAAATAAAGTATGAGACATACTGATCCTGAAATAGTAATTTTTTTTTTTTTAGGAAATCCTTGAGAGTTAATTGTTAATAGTTTGGTTAATTATAATGTTTGGGTCAACCCTACATTAGACTATAGGATAGTACTCATATAGGTATAGATTTATATATTTGTTTCATTTAGTGAAATTTATTTAATTAACATATACTTAATTTGAGATAACAATATATTAACATTTACTTATATTAAATGTGAAAATAAAATAACTAAATTTTATGAGTTAACATCTTTTCAAGTATTTGACGGTTTATTTACGAGAAAGAAATAGATAACTAATTTAGTATTTATATATGGTCATTTTCGGTGAATAAAAAAAAAAGAATAAAAATTTAGAGCGAATGTGAAATTACCTATCTAAAAGAATTAGATTATATTTGATACTCAATGTTCACGGTTGATAAGAAAAAATTGGGAGAAATTTGCGGAGAGAAGAAAGTAACTTAGAAAAATCAGGATAAAAAGGTAGTTTTTGAATAAATTTTGAAGTTTTGTTTGTTTTTTTTAAATAATACAATGAGATGTCAACTATTAAGTGACAAATATATATATATATATATATATATATATATATATATATATCAGTTTTATATATTATAAAGAGGAATATTTGTAACAAATAAATGTCAAATAAAATTATAGTTTTTTAAAAAAAAGAAAAAATCAAATTTTTAGTTAGATAACAGTTAACTCTTGGGTTGTCAAATTCTAGTTGCCATTATATTGTGATATAGATATTTGTTAAATAGAATCAAAGTAAATATAAAAATTTGTTGAGAAAATTTTGTAAGATTTAAAAACTTGTTTTATTAATAATTAAAAAATAAAAATTGAAAATATCTTTTTGTTTTTTGTTTTATTTTATAGCTGTTATATATTTTAAATCACTAATTCTGTTCTCTTTCTTTTAGGATAATATAATCTATCTCTCTTTAAATATAATATTATAAATATTATGATATTTAATTATATATTTATGTATATATTATTTAACACATTATACATATAATATTAAAATATAGTATTAATATTCATATTATAATATAATCACAAAAATGTTACATAAATTAAATTTTATCAAAAATCAATTTTAAATGTATACACCCCTAAATGTGTGACATAATTAAAGGTGTTTGAATTGTATGATTTAGGTGAGAGAGACAACTAAGAGAGAAAGAAAAAAAAAGGGTAAATCAATTTATTTACACACAAAACTTGCAAATAGATAATAAATCTATAGAACCCTACATATTTTTTATTTTTGCATTCATTGGCGGAGAAAGTTAAAAAGTGACACAATTAGCTCAATACCTTTATATAAATCGTCATCATTTTCAAGTGCTCTAGGTCATTCATCTATTTTATCAGTTTTTCCCGTTTATTAATAATGTTTAGTGTATTTGATAAGTTACGGTAAACATATATGTAAAACTTGTATCTAAAATTAACAAATTAACAATATAAAATATATTCTAGTCCCAACTCAATGAAATAATTTTAACTTGAGACGATTGTTATTTTAAATTGTCTAGTAAAAAGGAATTTTTCAAAAAATAAAAAATGGCAATAACATATATCCCTAAATACTTGAAATAATTTTAAGTAGTACATTGTTTATAGTTTAAGGATATTTTTGTCACTTTAAAACTACACACACATTTTCTCTTTAATTTCTATTATTTTCCCCTCTCGTGCCTAAATAATATTCTTTTATAAACACTTAAATAATATATTAAATCTATATATTTATTATCACCAAAAATAATTCTAATATATTTATTGTCTATTTACTTTTTGTCTCAGCAATATCACTTTTTTCTTTATATTTTCTTCTCACAATCCAACACGTAAATATTTTCTTCTTTTGAATTTAGTAAATGCCCATTCAACCTCTAAATTTGTTAATTTTTTTTATCAAAATAAATTTTTTGATAATGTAAAATATACTATGAGATCTCATATTAGTCACTACTTCCCCTCCTTTGTATCTTATAATATTTAATCTTATAATAGTATAAAAAATCTAAGAAAATATTATAATAACTTAACTCGTGTTTGACGATATACACTTTCAATATATATCCAACAAATCAAACATTTTTAAAATAATTTTTTTAAAATAAAATAAATTTACTAAAGCGATAACCTATTCCGTATTTAGTAAGGCTATACACTAGTATTATTTAATTATATTGCTTCCAATTTTTTTTGAGATTCGATGTTATAATATTAGGTGTATAAGTAAATTATTACTTGATTATATTGTTAAATGTATATCATTTAATTCCATCGTTACGTATTTTTTAGAGATTCGAATTTATAATCAATTATTTAAATAACTTTATAAGTATTTATTATAAAAATTAAATATTATTAATAATTTAATAATTATAATTAATTGACAATGTAATAAATGTAGTTTTATAATTAATTAACCTGATTTGTTTGATATATTTATTTATATTATTTTGACACTTTTAATTTTTACTGCAACAACAAATAAAATATTTTTAGCAATAAAAATTGTCAAAGACAAAAATAAAATTAATGGTGAATTATTTATAAATAATTTAGTTGTTTATATTGAAAAGGATAGTTAGTTATTATATATTCAACTACGAATTAATTTGACCGATCCTTAAAGCATCGTTGAGTGTTACTTATATTGTCTATAATATTAAGCATCTTTGGATGTAAAGAAACATATTTGTTTACTTATATTATATTGTCCATAACCATATATATACATAAAATAGATGAAATCAACAAAACACAGAGGAGAAAGAATGGAGAAAAAGGATGAAAGAGTAATAATCGTTGGTGCTGGCCCTTCTGGTCTCTCTGTTGCTGCATGCTTAACAAACAAATCTATTCCTTACATAATCCTTGAAAGAGAAGATTGTTTTGCTTCTCTATGGAAGAAATATTCATATGATCGTCTTCACCTTCACCTCAAAAAACAATTTTGCCAACTCCCTCACAAACCATATCCTTCTTCTTTTCCATCATACATTTCAAAGGAATACTTTTTGCAGTACTTAGAAGATTATGTTTCTCATTTCAAAATCAATCCTCTGTACCACAGAACAGTGGATGTTGCAGAGTATGATGAAGATTCTGAGAAATGGAAGGTGAAAGCTATGAATAAAGTTTGTGGTGAGATTGAGGAATATGATGGAAGATTTTTGGTGGTGGCTACTGGACTAACTAGTGATCCTTTTGTACCTCAAATTGAAGGGTTGAAAAGTTTCACTGGGAAGGTGATTCATTCAACTGGGTATAAGAATGGGAAAGAGTTTAAGGATGAAAATGTTCTTGTTGTTGGATCTGGTAATTCTGGAATGGAAATTGCATTGGACCTTATCAACCATGGTGCCAAAACTTCCGTTGTTGTTCGAAGTCAGGTAATTGCCATGCATTTTGATCTTTTAAATAAATAGTTTCTCTATTTTATTATATGATTGATAAATGAGCTAATATTATGCAATGTACACTGTGCAGGTTCATTTAATATCAAGATGGATGGTGAATTTGGGGTTGTTTCTGATGAAGTATTTATCGTTGGGCACAGTGGACTCACTCATGGTGATGCTTAGTTGGATAGTTTATGGAGATGTCACCAATTTTGGGCTTCGCCGGCCCAAGGAGGGTCCCTTTTATATGAAGCTCAACTACGGCAAGTATCCGGTTATTGATGTAGGAACCTTTCACAAAATTAAGTCTGGAGAGTTAAAGGTACATCTTTTTCCTGTTAAAAATTAGTTAATTCTAAAATTTAGCTCAGACATAATTAAAGTAAGTTGAATAATTGTTCAAATTAAGTTTATTTATCTATTGAATTTAATTATTTAATTGAGTTGCATTAGCCATCATTTGTCTTTTCTCTTTTAAGATTGTGGGACAATTATTTTTTTATAAATAGAAGTTAATGACCCTCATTATATTATTGTGGGACAATAATATAATTAATATCGTTTTGACAGTTTAATTTTGATAAACTCATATTCATTTTCTTTAATTTTAGCATAATTATTTCTGTGGTCCTTTAATTTAATTTTAGGTAATACTTTAATTTTTTATTTTTTTTCTCTCGATTTAGTTTTTTATTTAATTTTAAACAAAAATTTGATTATTTATATCTTAAAATATTAACAATGTTATTCTTTCTTTATAAAAATTTAGAAAATTCATCAAAATCTTCCAACAAAACCCATAAAATTCAATACCAATTTCAAGAAAATTCATATATTAATCAAATGCATAACTCAAATATTTTAATAAACTCATATTTCCATATCCAACAACAACAATTTCATCAAATAAAGAATGAAAATATGAGTTTATTTGAAGATTTGAATTATGAATTTGATGAAATGTGCATTATATTGAAGATGATAATTAATTTTATGGGTTTTGTTTAAAAATTTTGATGAGATTTTTGAATTTTTATAAAAAAAAATAACATATTTGATATTATAAGACATAAAATATCAAATTATTACTTAAAATTAAATTAAAAACTAAAATAAAAAAAAATAAAAAATTAAAGTATTATGTAAAATTAAATTAAAAGATATTTTTAATTTTTATCAAACTCACATCAATCAAATTAATAATAAAACTCCAATAGTCATTAATTAAATTTAATGGCGGGTGCTATCATACGTGGAATCATGGAAGAAAACGTCAATTCAAGCTTTACTTATTGATTTGACGAAAAAATTGAAGATTATTATAAATACACTTCTTGAAAAATGACACACAGCAAATTTTAAGAAGATTTTTAACATGGATAATATTGAAAAAATATAATTAATAATGCGTTAAAATTTAAAACCACTTTCATTTTTGGGATACATATTTTTTGCAATTACGATAGTTATTATAAGACAGAGAGAATATAAAATTTATTAAGTAATATTTAAGTAATTATTTATTTTATAATTAGTAGATATTATTCCCTGTTTTTTCTAAAATTTAAGTAATTTTATAAGAGGAATTCGGATATTGTCCTATATTTTTTTTTAGAAAATATAAGCAGATCGTTTTTTCATATAAGTAAATTTTTCTGTAAAAATGTGTACAAGCTAATTTTTTTAATATTTTTTATTAAATAATGCCCAATGTGTCAATTACATGTCACAATTTTGTATTTTTTAATTTATTTTGTTATCCATCTAATTTTTAAAATTTTATTTTATTTTAAAAAATATATATTTATATACCCTAACAATATCCATCTTCTTCCCTTTTCATCTTCAATCCAAATCAAATATTCAATCCATCTATCACTTTTTAAAATATACCCTAACAACTACTTTTTTTAATTATATTTTATTATAGAGTAGTATTACTTTATAAAAAATTAGTTTTATTTTTTAAACCGAGGACATTTATTTTCTTTGATAGTTGCATAAAATTTTGAACAATTAGCCGGCTAAAGTGTCAAAGGAGGATTTTTTTTAATTATATTTTTTTATGAATTTTTTTTTTGAAATACGTTATTTCGAAACTAACGTACTAAAATACTATTTTTATTTTCACTTTTAGGAAATCCTAGAGTAGAAATTTAGATCGACATTAAAAATTTTATTTTTTCAAGAGGTTGCATCCAGCAATCATATATTGTTTTATTTATTTATTCTTTTAACGGATTAAAAACTAATAAAATGTGTTACTGGATAGAGAAATTTTTAAGACAGTATATAGTTGCATCAACACCATGAGATGTTGTTAAAAAAAAAAAAACATTTTGATATTTGAACCTTTAATTATTTTGACATTTAATTTTCCTTAGGAAAGTTCACACGCAACTTAGCTAGCGAAAGTCCGAAGTGACATTTTGATAACTATATTTAGACACTTTAGTTAAATGAACTGTTTCATTTTGTGGCCGATAAGATAAAGAAGATTGATATATTCACATAATGTATACATATTTAGTTATTTTATCTCTGTAAAGTGCAAAAATCTAACTGCACTTGTTGTGACGTGACGAAACGGAATCATGTTGTGTGTGATATGCAGGTGTTTCCAACAGAAATAGAATGCGTAAGTAACAAGGATATCCTCTTCAATAATGGTCAATTGCATCCATTTGACTCTATTATTTTCTGTACCGGTTTCAAGAGATCGACCCATAAGTGGCTTAAGGTTTGTCATTCAATCGATTACACACTATTTTTAAATTTAGAGTTTAAACATCATTTGATTGCACTATATCAATAAATACGCATAAGAGACTCATTGAATTTTTATTTACGATCACTTGATCATTAATACTTCATCAAGGATCCTTTTATACATGGTACACGTACTTTAACTTGTTTTGCATTTAATTCTGTTACAACAGTTTTCACATTGTCTAACTAGATAACTGAATTAACTACCAACTAAAAAAATGGAATAAAAAATGAATTAGTTAAGAAAAAAAATATACTTTCACATGTGCATATAATTAAATTAATTAATAATATTTTTGGTAGGGGGATGATTACCTTTTGAATGATGATGGTATTCCAAAGCCGAGTTACCCCATGCATTGGAAGGGAAAGAATGGTTTATATTGTGCTGGATTGTCAAGGAGAGGTTTCTATGGAGGTTCTGCAGATGCTGAAAATATAGCGAATGATGTATGCTCCATCGTGCAAAGTCTGTGAAGTTGTGAAACAATGTTATAATATGGACATTCACTGCTAAGTACATTTTTGCATGAACTTTTATTTAGGGTATGAAATAAGTTAGAACTTTACCCCAAAATTAAGGATACTCCATTATATGATTAAGATGTGTTTTAATCCATTTGTGTATCCTTATTACTTTTATGGGATGTTTATGTTGGAACATCATGTCTAAATTTAAAAATTGTTGAAGTCTCACATTAAAAAAATCTTATATGTTGAGTAGTTTTGATCACTATATAAAGATTTTTTCAAACTTTTGTTGAAGTCCCACATTGGTTAGGAAACATATGTGGATTTGCTTTCATCACTATATAAAGAGTGTCATTCTATTGTGCAAAGCACACCAACTGTCTCTTTTCTTTTTCTTATATTCTGCTCGAATTTTTGAACCACTTCTTCCCTTTCTTTTTGTCCCTTCGATTTTTAGTGGTTCTAATACCATTTCCTTTTATGTTTTGAGTCCCTTTGGTTTTGAGTGGTCTTCATATCACAATCCTTTTTGAGCGGTTTTGTGTGCCGTAGTCCTTTTGAGTTATTCGAATATGAGTGGTTAGAGTACCGTATTGAGAGTGTCTTTAACAATCATATTAAGGGTGTTATTCTTGAACAGTTTTCTATATTGCAGTGGAACTCCGATACAGTGAATCTAAGCTGTTTTATCATGGAGATATCGTGATTGATAGTCTGTCTTGTACAATTTGGGTAGTGCCACGAAACGTCTTAAAGAGAGCGACCTAGTCCACGACTCAACCCAGTAATATCTTCAGTGACATAAATTAATTTTCAAACAGTTTTCGAAATTCAAAAAATATGAAAAATTCGTGCAATTGTACTTGTGAAATAGTGATGCTTTTTGAAAAAATAAAATAAAATTAGGTGCAAAAAAGTGCATCATACAATTTGGTAGGACTACTAAAAAAAAAGGAGAGTGAAATCTTTGAAGGATCTCATATATATGCATAGATGCGTTTCAGTGAGGATGTGGAGTACATTGCAGTGATTTGAAATAGAAACAAGAAAAAATAATTTAAAGGATGAATTTGAGACAACAAAAACATAGAAAATGTAAAAAAGAAAATTCTATTTTTGAGTTTGGTAAATTAGGTATTATTTTTCACGATATATAGATGACATTGCTCTTTCGTGGGATCTCTTGACTTAAATAAAAAAATTATTTCTTACTTTTTGTGAGATCTCGTTGATATAGACTTTAGTACTATATAAATTATATAATATATAATTTGTATATGTCTTAAAATTTTAAAATAAGATGTAACATCAAATTGAAATGTATGGTAGTTATTGATCAAATGTAATAAGCATTGATCTCTCGTGACTCTAATAATATCATAGTCTATGGTAGATTAAGGATGTTTAAGCGTCGTGTTAAATTAAATTTGAAGGTTTTAAATTTTTAATACACGAAATGCTTCTTTAATAATTTTGTTTTTGTTTTACTAAACAAATATTCATCCATTCAAATTAGTATAATACATCAAAAACATCACAAATTCAACGTCATTAAAACTGAAAATGATAAATTTGTGAACAAACTCAAATTATCCAATTTTATAGCTTAAAACATATGACTACAAATGTAACAATGTGATTGAAATACATATAGCTTTGAAAACCAAATCATTTGTTGAGTGTATAATAGATCGAACTCGATATGTTATTATGAATCAAACAAACAATCACAACTACAAAGAAATCAAATAATACTGTACTAAAATGCCAAACTCAATCGGCGAAATCATGAAAAACACCTAGAGAAAAATTAGATTGATATAAAAATTATCAATGTAAATAAAATAAAAGAAAAAAAAAACACAATATAAGTAGATGATTCTAGCCAAAAAGTGACTCCAAAATTCAAATCACTCATCTTTAACGAATAAGATAGAAAGAGAGACTTTGCTCATGAACTAAAAATAAAGTTATTATGTCAAAGTATATACACTTTTTGTGAAAATTACCAGAAAAGAACAACAATCTTTTTGAATTATAATAAGGGTAAATATATTCTTAGTCTTTATAAAATTTTAATATTTTAATTTTAGTTTTTGTAAAATAAAAATATAGATTTTAATTCTTACAAATTTATCATACACAAAAGTTTAGTCTATGCAAAAACGAAACATATTTAATTCTGCTTCAATTTAAAACTTTTGAATGATTTTTAGCAAGTACGTTTAGAACAAAAGTTCTCCCACAAAAATTTAGAAATTTCTTGAATTTAGAATAAATTAAATATGAATTTTTTAAATATAAAAAACACGATATAAAAGTAACAAAATTAGGAACCTATAAATCGAATTTTGGTCTTATTTTTTTAGAATTTTTTTACATTGTTAGAAATATATTTTAAAAAATTTATTAAAAAATATATGTTAACTTAATCACAATGACTAAAACTGCATATATTAAAAATTTATAAAAACTAAAAATATATTTAATCTATTATAATATCCATTTTATTAAGAAATCAAAATGTAAGAAATTTACATTAAAAAAAATAAAATTTAAACTTTTTAAAAAATTGAATGCATAACTTCCAACATATTCTCAAAGGAATACTTCTATTTTTAAATTGTTGGCCTTATCCAGGAATATTTTTTAAAAAGTCTGTGAATGAATGGTTCATAATTCATATTGGTAGTTCCTGTGCACTTGCAGTGTAGTCGAGTGGAGAATACAAGAATAATTAACTATGATGACAAGCTTGAAATTGAATCTAGCTCAACCCATGATTCTATGTCCCCGCAACATCACTTCTATAATCGCGTTTGCACCATCCTCTCTCACTCACTTCCAACACGCTTCTTCTTCTTCTTCTTCTTCACCAATAATTGGTTATTATACTATCCGTACCCATTCACATTCTCATCCATTTCCACCAGAATCTGAAGACCAAGTTGAAGATCTTCGTGTTCCTCACCGTTGGTTACTCCCAACCAATGCCCTCCAGGTACTACTCTTTTCCTTCATTCCTTCGCAATTTTATAATATGAGATATTTTGGATTCATTTATTTGAATTTATCTACCGAACTTAACTGCTTCTAAGTGTGTTTTAGAGAGCTTGTTAAAACAATTTATAACAATTAAGGTTTAATTTAGTGAAAATATTTTGTATTTTCTTTAGGTGAGACCTAGATTCACTTTGGAAAGTTGTGGATAAGTTCCACAATCAATCACTTGTCTTTTACTACTATGTCAAATAAATCTAAAATTAAAAAAAAAAAGTAAGTGTAGTGCTGATTTTAATTAGTTGTAGGTAATTCACAATTTTCCAAAATCAATTCAGAATTTAATTTTTTATTTGCTAAAATTGTGTTCATTTTACGTGACAGACTCTTGAAGCAAAGAGAGATGATAAAATGTTAGTTAGTAAAGATGCATTTTTAAAAATAAGGAAAACTTTTTTTTTTTGTTGACAGTTTCACTATTTCTTGAAATAAAGACAATTGTTCACTTCAAAAGTCTCTTAATTCTTTATTAACAAGCAAAATTAACACAAATTAGGAAATGAATGAAAACGGGCCCTAAGAGATCCATTTGAAGAACATGGATACTAGTTGAAGTAATGAGCCCTTATTGCGCCGTTGAGATAATGAAAAATCATTTCATCTTTTTAGTTGGAACTATAGGGGTTTCTCT
Organism: Cicer cuneatum; assembly: GCA_037974295.1. Taxonomy (NCBI): domain Eukaryota; kingdom Viridiplantae; phylum Streptophyta; class Magnoliopsida; order Fabales; family Fabaceae; genus Cicer; species Cicer cuneatum. Next base: position 68,349,086 of record JBBPBO010001986.1, on the reverse strand, counting down.
AAAAAAGATAACCAAAAAAATGATTCCTAAAGTCGATACAAAGAGGAATGTATAAACTAATGCTTCCATAGATTTGGTTGTTGTTTACAATTATAGCTTTCATACTTGTTTTGGGGAATTATCTCCTAGATAAAGAAAAAGAAAAGTTGATTTAAGCTTATTTTCTCATAACTTATAAAAACAGTTTATAGTTTATATGAATTGAGATGTTCCAGCGTGTATGTGTTGATTGTTTTTTCATACTTGTTAGGAATCAGAGTGGCTAAGGGTTACTTTACACAAATGGTTGGATGACGAATACTGTCCTGAGGAAACCAATGTGGAGATAAGCAGAGTTGCTGCCAACTCCTATTACAATTCTTTGATACATAGACAAACTGATTTGGGTGAGATTTTATTGAATATGGCACGTGAATTGGAGTCCATTTCTTACAAGGAAAGTTTTCATGGTGCTTTCTCATCTGCAAATGCTGCTGTGAGCCTAATTGCTCAGCGGATTGAACAATTCTGCCACCCAAATTGAATTTTATAGCTCCTCATGGTTTATTTATTTATTTTCACCACTAATAGGGTTGAATTTCCTGCTCTTAATGTATTGTATATATAGTCTTGTAACTTGTTTCTTTATTATTACAGAGTTTCCTAATTCACTATTTGGTGGAACTTCTGGTGTATTTACTGTAGCATAATTGGTTTTTTTTCCCTAAGTTAAAAATTACTGTGGCAGAAATGAGTAAACTTTTCTTTTATTTATCCAAAATTTTTTGCATAGGTTTTTTATACAATCCCAAATGAATATAGTTTTAGAGTTTAATGTTTGTGCATCTTCTGTGTAAATTTGGTTTACACGGACTCTAACGTGAGTTATCTATTCTCTCATATCTTACCATTAAAGATGAATGTAGCGGAATGCATTAATTTCATTGGATATCGGTGTAAAACAAATTTACAATTAAAGTGTATATCCTCTTTTCTCATAGTTTTAGGTGTGGTGTAAATCACTCTGACCTGGCTTTGTACAATGGTAGTTCTTTGATTTCAATCATTAGACAGATTCCAAGCTGGTTTAAGTAATATTTGTTTAAGCATCTTCTAAAGTGTGGTTTGGGTTCTCTTAGAAAAATGCAATTATAAAGAGTCCTATTGATGCAGAAAATTGATTGGTTACAATTTTGATTGTGAGGTTTCTCTCACATGCAACAGAGGATGCAATAAGCTTGATGTAGTCTAAGAATCAAAGCTTTGGTCATGTATTCAAACTTGACCGTCACTATCAGCATTTTTTTTACATATTAAAGTCAAAAGGTAAATGTGAAGGATCATATTCTTGTATATCAATATAACTAATAATGAAGGACCTGGATTGGCTATGGTTTAACACAGATTTTATTGTTTTACTCTGTTAGTTGAGAATCTTTTCAGGTTCAAATTTCAATCCAATTCACATTTAGATCTGGTATTTTAGTCATGTTCATTTTTCTTTTTGTTCAATAGAAAGAGCAAAAGCTCTTATTCATGCTACCTCAGGGCTCAGGGGATCCATGTTTGTTTTACCAAGTGTAGTTTTTGTTTTTCCAAAACATGCACTTAAAATGTGTTTGTTTTATAGTTTGAAAGGTTCAAACGCAAGTCCAATCCACCACTTTATAGATAGCGTTCTAATCCAATGGTTACTGAAATGCAGGACAACAGTTAAACAAACACAGGCTAATTATCCATTGCTTCCAATTAAATTTACCTTAAAATTAATAACAATGAAATTAAAGACCGAAAGTGGAAGGTGTTTAGGATTTTATTTTTCATCATTGTGACCTTTTTCTAGATATACCTTGAACAAACTTCTATTGCACTTGAACTGGTGCAGGAAACTCCAGACTCTTAAAAGATGTGAAACCTCCATCTACAACTAAATTATGTCCACTGACATACCTGGCATCATCAGATACAAGGTAAAGTGCAGCATTAGCAATATCATTAGGTTCGCAATTTGCTCCGTTTAGTACACCAACATTATGAACAATGTCTACGAGTTTTTGAGGATCGAGGTGCGGATATATCTGATTCATTTCGCCCGTGACAAAAGGAGTAGGGATGGCAAAAGGCGATATGCAATTGACTCGGATTCCATGTTTGCATAGCTCTGAAGCCATAGATTTAACAATGCCTATAACTGCAAACTTGGATACCGAGTATGTGTGTTGCGCCATCCCTCCCATTACTCCGGTGACACTGGCAGTGCATAGAATAGACCCAGTTCCATGTGGGATCATTACGCGCGCTGCATGCTTGATGCCAGCCATAACTGCACGAACATTTATGGCCATGACTTTGTCAAACAATGCTAGATCAAGGTTAACAATGCTTGGAGGACTTTTACAGGGTATCCCTGCATTGTTATACATGATATCAAGTTGTTTGTATTCAGAAATTGCAAAATCAACTGCATTGGATATGTCTGACTCTTTTGTGACATCACAAGTTATGAAGGTTGCATTAGGTCCTAGTTCTTTTGCAGTCTCTTGGCCAAGCTGTTGTTGAATATCAGCAATAATTACCTTGGCTCCATTATTGATGAATTTTGTTGCTGTAGCTTTTCCTATTCCACTAGCCGCCCCAGTTATCAGTGCTACCTTGTCCTGTAGTTTCCTGGACCACCACATCAAATGTGAATTAAAGGCATTAACATTAAACAACAAAGATCATTTAGAAAACATTTGCGAAATGGTGAGCAATATTTGATTGGTTGAGACTTGAGAGCTACGAAGAATGCACGAGGTGTATCTGACACACATCGGATATTGACACTCGTACGACATATGTCAGATACCTCCACCAATTCTCTTTGTACACAATTTTAGTGAGAATGGACACATCAAAATAAAAATATAGAAAGAAAAAAAGTTAAAAATCATGTAATGCTCAATATTTTAATTAATTGTTTGAAATGTTTCCACACACGTCTTTATCTTCTATTGTCATGGTGGCTTGGTGATCATGACTATCTTTTATAAAAGATGCTCATAATTTTATGTATTTATAAAACACACATATGAGTCTCGGTGTCATGTGTTTTGAACATTAACAGTATTAGTTTGTCGCTTCTGTTGTCTGTGTTGGACTATGGGCTTCATAGGTTGACAACATTATATCATAGCCGTTAGACTAATCCAACGACTGAAGTTTATCTGGAGACAGGTGGCACAAGATCCAAGGTTTCAATCCTTAATCTAAACCTCCGCTTCTTTAGCAAAATTTTCCATTAACTGGCCTTGAGGATTATATTTTACAGTTACGTCAGAAAAAATAATAGTTCGTCATCCTATGGATAAATAGAAAAATAAAAAGTTAACCAAAGACAAAGGAAACTGAGGGATAACTTGGCCATACCTTTCCGTCTGATGAGTAGACAAAAACCTGTTGAAGCTCTCAGAAAACAAAGGCCTTGAATAGGAACCATTTTTTCTGTTTTTAACAATTACCAGAAACATGGTAAGCTGAAAAAACATTCACAAGTTGAACGAAAATCCACATGCACAATTCCACCTAACAAAGTGGACAAGTAAAGAACATCCTATGCTTAATTTTTTGTAATCATCAAATTGAAAATATAGATAAGAGTAAATTAAAGCAGAGAAAAGATGAAAGCAAAAAATGAAGTGTGAAAGTAACCTCAAACAAATTCTTAACATGATTTTCTGCAAAAATAAGTCAGATCAGACACACTGGAGGGTGTTGTAGTTTGAGGCTCTGACTTTTTTATTTGCACGTCTAGAGAGAAGATGTGATTTTTGGAGCTTGTTATATAGATAACATGCTGCAAGGGTTATTTGGTCAATCTGGCTAAATAACAAATGAAATTAACACTTCTGTTTTTTTTTTTTCAATTACTTTCTGTAAAATTAAATTATCGTATGTAGTAAGTTAAATTAATGTAGAACATGTGAATTGAATTCGCCTTAGCTATTCCAACGTAACTGTATGAAAAATATGTATAACCAATGACCAACAAAAATGTAAAATTAATATATGATTAGGGATTGAGAATGAGTGGAGTTTGAGTACCGTACTATAGTATTCGTCATCATAGCTGTGATTTAAAAAAAATACTTCTATTAGTGTTCGTACTCTATTAAGTTTTAATTTTAATACTCGTACTCTTTTGAATATTAATTTTGATACAAACACTCTTAGTCTTTAGGTACTTAAGTAGCCGTACTCATATACATGTTATTTACGCTTTAATTAAAATAGATTCATAAATAAATAATACTGTTGTGATTAAATTTAAAAATGATTAAAATATCTTAAATCCAATCATAAAATATCATAAATCAAAATATTTTTGAACTCAAAACACATATTATAATACACGTTCAAATATCCATAATAATACACTATAAAATTACACGTTCTTCAGATTAAAAAAAATTGATAAAAAATTTACAAATATAATTATAAAATCATATATTTAATAAATTCTTCTATATTAACTTTCCCTCCAAAACTGAAATTTCCGCTTCATATTCCCAAAGATTTTGATTTCCCCTCTCCATTCATAACTTGTTTGCTTGCTGTGGTTTTCCAACTTCACCTTCTCCTTTATCAACATTCTGATCACTGTATTAGGGTTTTACTTCACTTTCACTCTCACCAAATTTATCATCCATTTACGCTGTGATTTCAAAGAAAAAGATCGAAAGCAGTTCCCATTCCAATGACTAACACTCAACCTTCATCAGCACCTGGTGGTAATTTTCGATACTTCAATGCTTCTTTTCTTTTACTATTATTATTAATTTATTTATCTTTTTATTTTTATGATTTGATCATTCCTTTCATCATTGATGCTCTTTTACCGTTTTGAATTTTCTCATTTTCTGTGCGCTTTGAAACTGTTTACAAACTGCGTTTTTTTGTCCTCTTAATGTATTGTAGTTTTGTCTTGAATTTTGTGTGGAAATAAAGCACACCAATCACATTCATAAGTTAATCAGCAACTAAAATAGAGTTGAATGCACTTAATCTGATCAACAGTGTATGTTCCATTTCATCCATAGTGTGGTACTGGTACTTTCAATTTGAGTTGAAAAGTGTGAAATATATGTATGAATAATGTAAAAAAAAAAATTAAGAGGTATTTGTGAATAGCGAAAGCTGTGGCTTCTTTTTTTGCCTGTTGAATACAATGTTGTCAGTAGCGGATAGTGGTATGCTTAAACAGCGTATTTATAGTGCTGCAATAGCGGCTATTTGACAACACGATATTAAACAGCGTATTACGAAGCCATAACAATTTGTTTAATTCCGCTATGATATAGTGGCTATTTGACAATACCAGTTGAATATTATGAAATATAGATAGAACTGGCTTAGCTTGATAAGAATGTTGATTTGATATGATTAGATGAAGTCAAAGATGTAAATGGAGATGAGAAGTATCAGGAAACTGAGCTCTTTGAGGATACCTTAGTGCTCAATAGTCACTTCACAGAAACTGATGTGGAAATGCTCAATCTGAATACTGAGATTGTAGAGGATTCAGAGCCTCTAGAGAACATGATAACTGATACAACATGTGAGGATGAACCAGAAATAGTGCTTGATAGTGAGGATGAAGAAATGAATTATACAGGCAAAGTCAATGTTGCTAAAGGATTTCTTGAGGATAAAAGTAGTCCAGTAGTGAACAATTATTTGGTGCTATTGAAGAAGAGATTGCTTAAGTTACCATATGAGCAAGCAAACTCAAATGCCACAACTTCTGTGAAATCTTGTACTGGTATGTGTTTGTTATCACCATTTAACATTAAGAGTCAGTTTTTGGTCTATTTGATAATTCTTGCTTATTTTTTTGAGTATGGTGTCTTTGTAAGACATTCTTCCTTTGACTTGCCTTTATATATTATAAATAAGTAGTTTACCAAATGTTTCTTGAGCATTTCATGAATGATTGACTTTGCAAGAACATAATGTGCTTGAAGGGCATAAAGGAACTGCAATTGATGCTGAGAGCTTTGATGGCAATAACCATCAATATCTACCTGCTAGGTTATATCGTGCTCACTTGCCAGAGCCCGAGGATTCAATCGAAGATGCACTAGGCTTCGTGGATAGGTACTTGTCATCAAACAATGTGGACGTGTTTCAAGCAGTTCAAAATCGAAAGATCACTAGGGAGAAATCACCTCATGTCTCCAGTGCAAAAGGAATAGTTAGTCTTTTGTCTAAAAAAACTAAAGCCCGAACTCAAATTGAAGATAAAGACCCTTTCAAATGGGTTGGCAGTGATCAAAATGAAAAAGAAGCTGACTTTTTCTGTAAAAAAGTTGAAGCATATTCCAATTTTGGAAGCCACGGACTGACATATAAGAGAAGACAAGAAAAAGGCAGTCATATTCAGAACAAAGGAAACTGTAGTGCAAGTAATAGATGTGATGAGAGTTCAGTCCAACAACCAAGATTGGCAGCTGACAATAATAACTTTCTGAAGGAGTTGGATATTGAGTCATGTGCCACAAGAGAGGATGTTAAAATTTATTCCAGTGCAGCGCGTACAGAAGACATATCTGATATTGGCTTGGACACTCAAATAGCTGTTGAAGCTATGGATGCCCTAGCCCATCTGCCCCCTAATGGCTTTCATTTCAATGATGCCCACCAACCCGAGAATACATTTAATGGATCTTTGAGTGACTTGGAACAAGATTATCGGAAAGATTCTTTATGCAAAGAGAGTCCAGGTTTACATTCTATTGCACTTAAATCATATAAGAGAAATGTATCTTCTTGTAGATATAGCAAAGTAACTTCTAGTTCCTCTGGCAAGCACACTAACAATCAGATGTCAGATCCTGTCTCCGGGAGACTGAAAAAAAAAATTGGAAGCAAGTCAACTGTTGAGGGGCAGTTCAAAAATAATTATAGTTCGTCAATGTGCAGTAAACATGTATCACATGAACAGGTTTGCTTACTAGGAGAGGATGTAAGTTTTAAACCTGCTGCCAAAGAACCCAAAAATCAGAATAAGAGCAGACGGACAAGAATCAAACATCAACCAAGCCATCCTACAGAGAGGAACAATAACATTGAGGAAGAGGGTATTATTAGAGATAATAGGATGGGAAATTGTTTAGTGGCAGATCCAGTGAATATAAATGTTAAGACAAAATTTCTTAAATTATCTACTAGTTCATGTGGGGTGGCTACAAAAGGCAGGTTGAACCATCAGGTTCAAGTTAGTCCACAGCTATCGGCAACCAGCAGTTTTTCGAAGATATATTCTTGGACTTATCCAAAAGGACCAAGAGGGAAAAGAAAGCGAGCTAATGCCCAAAGAATTTTTTGTATTGATGATAAAGAAAGTAATTTCTACTCGGCTAGAAGTCTGGAGGTCCGAGATGATGTGCATAAATCTTGTCTTCTCCCAGTTTCATCTGGTGATGCTATAAAATTTCAAAACCAGCATAATATGCATCCCTTGTTGCTGGCACATGTTAAAATAATTTCAGACAAGAATGTTGCACAATCAAGTTCAGAAATTTCAGCTTCAGTTGCTGCAAGTGAAGGCATAAAAAATTCAAATGCTAACCATAAGTACAATGAGCACCGCAAAAAGGCATGTGAGAAAAACCTGCCGAAGTCTTCACTTTTAAAGGAACTTATCAGATTAGGAGTTCCCAAGTCCACATCAGAAATGATGAAAGATATGAGACATCGAAGAGATATGACACATATTCGAGTTCTGTTTAGCCAACATTTGGATGACAGTGTCCTCAAGCAACAAAAGAAGGTAAATTATTGCTTTTATGTTTATGATGATAGGAGATGCTAAATGCTGCCATTACCGACTAGTGATTTTGTTATATCTCCTTGCAGATCTTGGCACGTCTTAATATATCTACTGCGTCAAGCTCAATGGAGGCCACTCATTTCATAGCAGACAGATTTACACGGACCAAGAATATGCTGGAAACAATGGCTCTTGGAAAATTTGTACTGACACACTTATGGCTTGAGAGTTGTGGACAAGCCAACTGTTTTATTGGTGAGAAAAATTACATTTTGAGGGATATGAAAAAGGAAAAGGAAATAGGCTTTAGCATGCCAGTTTCTCTTGCTCGAGCAAGACAGAAGCCACTCCTAAAGGTATTTTCATAAACTTCAATTATGCTCATATTCTTATGCACTATTGTAATATCGCCTGAAAAATGTGGTTGCTTGCCTCTACAGGGTAAAAGAGTCTACATCACACCACACATAAAACCTGATAAGGAAGTGGTTGCAAGCTTGGTTACTGCTGTTCATGGCCAGGTATGCTTATTCATCTGTGGTTTCAATATTAAGGTGTTTTAGATTAATTTTTATGTTTTGTTCCCTACATATTCTTCATAAATTGTTTTCACTCTTCAGCTAGTGAATGAAAATCAGATATTCACAGACAAGAATGACAATATCTTGGATGATCTATTGATTCTTTCTTGTGAAGAAGACTATGCAATCTGCCGCCATTTCCTTGAGAAAGGTTGTGAATCCTTCCATCTTCTGGATGAACAATGTAATTGCGTTTTATCCTTTATTCATGTGACATATGAGGAGATTAAATTTGCAGGAGCTGCTGTTTACAGTTCGGAGGTTGTTCTGAATGGAATTGTAATCCAGAAATTGGAACTCGAGAGGTATAACATAATATTTTGATGTCATTTTTCCTTCATGTTGATGATATAATATTTGGATATCATTTGGAACTTGTGACTTGTGAGGTATGATGATATAGTATTGGGAACCTGATTCATTAGCCTAACTATACAAAGGCCACCTTTGATCTCAACTATGTATGTATAGTATAGTTTGTCTTCCACTGCGATGGACCTAACATTTTCATTCTTGCCAGTTGCAACAATTGAAGTTATGTCTGAACTAGGTACGTGGTGAAGTTATATTATCTCTAAAGTGAACAAATAAGGTTTTACTTACCCTTCAATTTTAGTGTGTTAAGATCACAGTGCATTTAAGGGTGAATACACTCTTGTTCACTTAGAGATAAATTCACTTTAGAACTGTGTGTATATATATATATATATAATGTAGCGAGTCTATTATTCATCATTGGAGAATAAGAAAAAAGTGTTCTATTCTTGATAAAAGGATCACTAACACATCATCTTGACAATCTTGTTAAAATTTAACATTGTTGTGAACTTTCTCTTTGGCAGGCATAAACTCTTCGTGAATCAAGTTACAAAAAATAAACCAGGTATATATAATCGGTTTGGGAAGGTTTACAGAAGGCGTTTGAAGCCTTTATCTTGACAATAGCTGATTTCTGATAGTATATTTCCGTGGTCTTCGGAAGTGATAAAAACAATGGCCTCTTTTTTATCAGATGTTGACGTACCAATGCTGCTTGTTCAATTACTTAGAAATGCAGCTTAGTCTCCTTACATTATGTTGTGATGGGCCATGTTCAATTCAAGTGACTCAAAATGACGGCAACAGATATCTACTGAATAGTTTTATTTTTTGTAAAGGGGATTATTTTAATGCAGTATAAATTGACCAAGTTGTGTATGGATTCTGACAAATTTGTCTATATAGATATATCCTCGTATTTCATTTTCCTGGATTATTGCAGCAGATTGCTAAAAAGTGTTTGGAAATTCATGTACTCACATCAAATTCGTGAGTTTGCATAGAAGCTACTAATTGAAGCTTCTCATTATCACTGAGAAACTTGCATTGGAACGCAGAATTGATCAATCAAATGTAAATCCAAACATATTCCAGCAATGTTATAATAGATCCCGCAGTGTCGCGTTACCCTATTATTTCACTTGATGAACCAGTTACAATCTATTTGGCTAATAAATTTTCTTTAGCTTTTGTTGGGATAACATCTGATTTGTGAAGTATATAACGATTGAAACTGTGTTCATTATTAAGCTTTATTCTGTTGAAATTATTTCATTGGGTAAGGATACCTTCCAGCATGATGTTGACGGACACCACTAACACTTGGATTTGGATGCAAATTGCTACCTTTCTATTGCAAATCTTAGTAAATTTTGATTTTAAAATACTAATACTATTTTGTGTTGAGCTAAGCACATTACCAAGAATTAAGATATAGAAACCTCTTCTAATTATAAACCAAAAAGAAAAAAAGAAAGAAAAACCTTCTAATTAGCTAACAGGTTTGGATACTGTAATTTTACATTAAAATACCAGATTTTATATTCACAAGGCTGAAACTAAAACTGGGAAATTTCATACACTAGCTACATGAAGTCATGAACAGTCTGTGAAGATGCTCTGATTTTCTAATAATTTTAAAGGATTGGAAGAATTGCTGCAAACTCGTTATGACAAATGCATAAGTTGAGACTGGCCAATTATAATTTGGATCAGCGTCCAACTTTTGGCAACTTTTAAATTAAAATAAGTTTATGATTCTTTATTTGTAAATATGTCGTTAATAATTAAGCTTACAAGCGTTGAAAAAAAAAACCGAATATGTGAGTAAATCCTAAAGCAAAAACTAATTTCAAAATATCAAAGAGTTATTTAGAAAAATATATAGTTATTGTAAGCTTCTTTTATATTTTTTCAGAAACCTTGGATGGGTCAAAATAATATAATGGTAATTACCAAAATATTAATTTTTTCTGATAAAAAAAATAAAAATAAAAAAAGGTGTATAGAAGATAGATGTACCATTCATTCTTCAAACATCGTGCTGTACTTCTCTAGTACTCTACAAGTACAAGCTTTGAGCTTACAATGGGATTTACAAATTTTCTACCAAAAGGAGAAAAGCTCGTGGCAGAACCTTTGCCATCAGATTCAACCATTATTGGGTATCCAACCTTTCTCTGAACATATTTTGTTAAAAAGGAATTCATCAAAGGATAAACGCACAATTACATCCATAAATATGGGAAAATAACAATGCTCAGTAGCAGTTTTCAGTAATATCCAACAGGTATCATATCACAAATTCTGTGCTTATGGCTCTTGCTATGAAAATTGTAGGCAACGAGTACCTAAATACAAGTTCTTTCATCCAGGAATAGCAATTCGTACAACTTTCTTCACATCCATGCCGTTTGACAAACTACATTCTGAAAAAATCTTAAAAATGTTGTTGCTACAAATATAAGATAGTAGATGAGGGTCCCCATTTGATCATCTACTAATAAGAAGAGCATAAAAAGATATAATCAGAATTCTCATGGCAGATATGGAATTACGCAGTGCGGTACGAATGAGGAATGCAGCTAATGTGAGAATCTATGCAAATACTTAACTCTCTCTGCCAACTAACTACATTAATTAATTTCGAAACAGAAATAAGTCAAAGGATAGGCCTTAACAAGTAGAAAGAAGATAAAGGAACACTTTTTTTTTCTAGTCTTCCCTGCCTGTCACCGAGTGTGACTTTCCGGCCTCATATGAGAATGAAAAACTGGATCATTTTCTGCATCGGTGGATGAAGAATAGCGAAAATCATAATTTATGGTTGACCATGTTCCCAGCAAAAAGATACTTTAGATACCAATATGAAATAGGAAAGAATAATTAATGAACATTAATTGAACAAGTATTGTATTAGGTAATTCCATACAAAAGAGCATCCTAGGTTGACGAGGTTAGTGATTGCCCTCTGGTTGTTGGGCGTTGGCATTGTAACTTTCATAGCCTCCAGTTGATGGTTGAGCGTTGCGATTGTAACTTTCATAGTCTCCGGTTGATGGTGCTGATGAATTGGCTGGATACATTGCTGATGAAACCATGGGGTAAGCACCATTGGAGGGTGCTGCTGCACTGTTTCCAGGAACCATCGGCGGAGGAGCTAGTGTCGGGGGCCTGGGTAGGGTATTTGCTTGACCAGGTACTGAGGGAACACCTGGTGGAGGTACATTTGGAGGCATGCTAGGTGCAGAATAATATCCTGTGAGTTCCAATTGAAAACAGTTACACCACATGAATAAAGCAACTAGTTGTTAATGCTTGAACATGAATACAGGCACAATTTTTCTAGATTTTTTTTTTTTGTTGGTTTTAACCCTCTAGTTCCCAGGGGAAAGAAGCACTAGTAATTCGGAGATCTGCCGAGAGATAAGTAATGTGTCTGGTTAAAGATTTTTCTAATCAGGGTTTGAACCCGGGTTCTCAATATCCATTCACCCTTTACTGAAGCTCGTTAACCACTTGAGCCCAATCACTTGGTTATTTTTCTGAGGATTTAATTTTTTTTTTTCAAATAGTAAAGCCAAACAATAAAGTGACGCAGTTGGAAATTGAAATTCCCATGAAAAGGGAATCCAATCAAGTAATTTGCAGTGAACCAACAACATGATCATAATCAATTTCAGGTAAACAGAATAAAACAACAAACTATATCTACATGTAAAATGCGGGAAGCCAATGCTTCGATGAAATGAGCGACAAGTGGTAGAGACGATATCTACCTTGTACAGGACCTGGCCTAGGCAAAAGAGGTCTCATCCCTGGGAATAGTGGTTGACCACCAAGAACCGGTGCATTTCCAGGAATCGGCAATCTTGGCGGTGGCAATATGGGAAGAGAAGGTCTTTGACCCATCATGGGATTAAAAGCCACACCGACTTGCTGAAATGCCGCAGCTTGCCCAAGATGTTCCTTGATTCTTTGATCAATTAAATTTTGGGTTTGTTGCTCTTCAAATTGCAGGTAGTAAGACCTCACATTTGCCTTCAATAATAATAAAAAAAAGACACAAACATAATAAATACAATGTAGAAAACTTATATCTTACGAAACAACAAAATTTCATAATTCATAACACCTTGTGTTTGTAACCTGCATTATGTTGCTTTCTCACAGATGGCTGCAACAAAAACATAAAACAAAGTAATGTTATAAACATTAAGAAGTGTAGTAGTGGATAACTAACCTTTCATGGAATCAAAACATAAAATTAACCTAGGTTGTGATTCCATCGAAATTTGTTTATCCCTATATATAGATAATTTCAAAATTAAAATTAACCCTAAAAACATCAGGTACAAGTATGAGCCAGTTAAGCTAAAAAAACATAAAAACGTTAAAATAACAAGAACATTGGAATAATGAAGCAGCGAAAATGAGGTTTTGGTGAATGTTTTGTGAGAGGAGTGAGAAACTTACAGAATCGTGGGTCAAATAGGTATCGCAGTAATCACAATAGTAACTGGAAATTGGAAAAGAAAAATGAATGAGTGAAAAGGATTAACTAACGATTAACATCATAGAGTGAATTAGGGTGAAATTTGAATGAAGAAATACCGAGGCATCGCTGTTTGAATTGTATTGTATGGATTTTTCTCCCGCGATTCCAGACCTGAACTGATCGGAGATTGCACAGAACAGAGCACAAAACCCCTTAAACACTAGTAGCTACAGTTCTTGAGAGCAAGTGTAAATTTAAAACCCTAAATTATTAATTTTTCTTTTTTTTTTACTAAATTACATTTTTGTTACCTTAAATTATTTTTAATTTTTAATTTTAATTTGATTTTTTTTTAATTTTAGTCTGTTAAATTATATTTAAACTGCTAGTCAATGCATTTTTAATTTTAATAGATGATTATTATAAAATGGCGACTAGTGCATCTTTAATTATAAAAAAAATTCTTCCTTTCTCAACTAAAATAATCTCTTATGTTGAGTTTTAGAACTCACGTAAATTCATTAAATTAAATATTTGCTATTTGGCTTAATTCCTTAAATTATAATTATAAATACTATATATTTTTGTCATTTCTGATAATTTTTTGATTGAGTGTGTGAAATTTTTTCTATGTTTCTTTCTTTTTTCTTTTTTATAAGTTTTAATATTTAATCACCAAAATGTAATGTCAATTAGGAAATATTAATGAAAAATTAGCTAAAATGGTTTAAGTGTCTTATATTTGTAAGTTAGAAAATTAAAATAAAACCGTAAAATTTTGAGCAGTCAAAGTTTTTAGCATTTGTAATTTAAGAAATCAACATAAAACGAAAAAAACTTAATAGACAAATTAAAACATAAAAAAAAATTAAAAGTGGAATTAAGTCTTTATGAATGTACAAACTCTAATATTTACAATAATAAGAAGAACAAAATATATTATTTATATCAACTTAAATAGGTGTGATGGGTGTCTAAAAAGATATATCATTTAATAAATGTAGTTATTTATTTGTTTTTTTAACCATTAAGTGATTAAGATAAATGAGTATTAGTAATTTAGAATCAATTCAAAGATAAATAAAATTTAATTAATAATTATTTAGTTAAGATTTAAATTCAGTGTCTGTCAAATAATTTGTGATTAACGAGAATCACTAACAATTTGAAGTGAAGTGATAATATATTATTAAATTTGAATAAAATATTTTTTATATTATTTGTGTATATAAATAAAATTATTTTATAAAAAATTAATCAAACTATCTAATCTTTGTGTTTTGGTGAAATTTAAACTATCTAATCTAATAAATTCAGATACATAAAAATGGTCATCCAAATACAACATCATAAAGAGACGAGCATGAGACAATTTGATGCTCAAAATATTTATTGCAGGCTTTTACTGTTTTTTCTTGTTTAGGAATGCCAACACAAGACTCTACCATATCATTCCATTGCAAACATGACAACTGTCACTGTCCTTAAACTCCACAAGATTATTTCCTAACGTAGCAATCGCATGCACAATAATAAAAAGGGACCCTTTTACCATAAATGAAATAAAATAAAAAGGGAGGTCCCAAAATTTGAGCTGGTCCAATGTTTGTGGCGAATGAAATTGCAATGGATAATTAGTTTCTCTTTTGCTTCAAAGTTGAAAGGGAATTGCCTTTTTATTCTTTTACAAATCGATGTCTTGTTTATTTATTTTTTAATTATATAAGTGGTTTAGTAGTTATCATGTGGCTAGGGAGACTTTTAGAAATACCGAATGTTATATGCTTTCCTCACTCTTCACTAACAAAAGGTAAACGCTCTTTCCATAACAATTTGAACCCTTTTATTGACCTGAAAAATGAATTTAATTAAAATAAAGTGAAAATCAACTATCGACGATCTTTAGCTGGTTCTCGTTTTCCATTTAGATATATCATAAATGTAAACTATTGAAGACATCAATGGAATAATTATATTTTCAAATAACTAATGAATTTTAATTAATAACAAATTAATTTATATTATTGAATTTGAACTATTGTAAAAACAATTCTTATTAAAACTCTACGTACTCACCTCAATTACTAGTAATTTCATTTAGGAATTGCATGATTAAGAAAAAACATATACGTGAAAAAATAAACTTCATTATTTGTTGAATAGATAATATATAAACTTTATTGATTTCAATCGAGTGGGCTTGGACTCGATGATTTACTTTAACACATCTGATAATTTTATTTGTTTAGTTTCCAATTGTTGTCTTCCACTATATATAATTATTTTTTTATGTCTCTACCAAATATAATCATATTCAAAATATTGTTAAATATTAAATATAAATACATATTTCAGTCAAATTTAAACTTACAATTTACAACTAGGTGAAAGTTTAACCTTTTCAGCTACACTAGACATCTCTATATGGACATCAAACAATGTAACTTCAACTTTTATTATTCACATGCCATGGGTAGCATTACTAAATATAAACACATATTTTAATCAAATTTAAAATTATAATTAGCACTAGATTTAAAATTGTAATTTATAAATAGTTGAAAGTTTAACATTTTCAATTAGACTAAACCCATGTGAATAGACATCAAACAATTGTAACTTCAACTTTTATTATTCACATGCCATGTGCAGCGTCTCAATTTTATTTTTTTATAAACAACAAAAATCTGTTCAGTGAAAGCAGTTTATATATTTTCATTAAAATGTCATAGAAATCTAATAAAAACTTACAACAAATTAAAAAAATTGTATCCAATTTTTTATTTATTTAAAACCCACCCTTTCATTGTTGTAATTCCTCTGTAGCATCACCGTAATAACAATCGTGATTATTTCACACGGATAGGAATTATAGATATAAAAAAGAAAATAATAATTATTTAAAATTAAATATAATTTTATTTTTCATTGTTATAAATGCAAAGTATAGAATATCAACATGTAAGGAATGCACGTAATAATGATTAAAGGGTACCAAACGAAACTTAGATCAACCAAAATCAATTCAATTTACTCTATATTTAATTGAATTAAATTAATAATTAATCTTTTAAGTCACCTAAACCAAAATGTGTGTTTATATGTGAATAAATTATTATTTTTTTCATTAAAAGTGATTCAAATTGCACCACAAACACATATGATACTTGTTAACTGGATTTGTATGGATTTTATCTCAAAAAGTTAGCTCAAAAAATAATAGTGCTATTATATATATATACAATTTGGAAATTTTTTATAATACGTGACTCTAATACAACTTCAATATTCATTCTCATAATTTGTGCGCGTAGTAGTCTAATTTACACGTTGGCGTCTTTGACTTGACTTTAATAGCATGTGATTGTGAGATGTGTTTGAATTTCACTCTTAGAATTTTGACTGATATAAGACTCTAGGACTAATATAATTCTTTGGTCCAATTATCATTATCATCATTAACTCCACCGTGATATCATCTTAAAGGTTGTGAATTTCACTCTAGAAAATTGGCTAAAAATAATAAAGATCAATACATTTTTATACATCCAACAACCCAAAAATACTGACAATACAAGATTCCAATATAATTTTAATATTTACCCTCACACTTAACATGGTCTCAAATTCAATTCTTACGCTGTCAATAATAACCTACCTTTAATATTATGTTAAATGAAGTTGAATATTACTCTTAAAGTTAACTCAAACACACATATACATCTAACAATTAGAACTTAAACGATATAAAACTCCAACTGAAGTTCAATAATATTTGTACATAACTACTAAGACTTGAATCCCCGTCTTCACTTTACCTCATTATCATATAATTCTCTCTATCTCTCTACTAATCTTATTAATTTTTTATTAATAAATGTGAAAATAGATATGGGAGTAGTAACTTGAGAAGGGGAATTAAAAATAAAGGTGGCGTGGGATTGGTGGCGTGATTACGGATGTAAGGTAAAAGATGTGTTTAAAAACTGAATGTTATTTTAGTTGTTGTCTTTATTCGTTTTGGACATTGATATGGGCAGAGATAAAAACTTAGCGAAAGGAATAAATAATAAAGATGGCAACGACCATTTGCGCTGTCTTGGCGGGAGGGACAGTCTGGCGTACTTATCTTCATACCTCGTTTTTCTCGCTTACTACCACAATACCCTTTTTCTTCTTATTTACTTTAATACCCTTTTCTCCATTTTT
This sequence comes from Cicer cuneatum, assembly GCA_037974295.1. Lineage (NCBI taxonomy): Eukaryota > Viridiplantae > Streptophyta > Magnoliopsida > Fabales > Fabaceae > Cicer > Cicer cuneatum. Next base: position 68,331,691 of record JBBPBO010001986.1, on the reverse strand, counting down.
ATTCTATTTTATTCCACTAAATACATTCATATTGGATCCCATTCAACGTAGATTTGTCTATTTTTATTTTTGTAATAATGATACAAACTATTTTCTTTTATACTTGTGGGTAATTTTATTGAGTAGATGATTAACTTAATTATATGATTAAATAAAAATTTCTAATATTATATAAATTAATTATATTTTTATACACGATTAATCAAGTGTCGTGTCGTATATTTATAAAATAATTTTGTTATTTTTGTGCCGTTTTTATTACTTTTGTTTATCTTACATGTATTTTTTTTTCATACATTTGATAAAGACTTGTAGTAATTTTGATTTTAATACCAAGTAAGCAAAATTTAGACAATTATTGTTTTTAATCTGATTTAAATATTACCTGCGAAATTTATTGTTAGTTTGAATATTTTGTTTTTGGTTCGAACTCAAAAAATAATAGCTGTGTGTGAATTCATGATTATATTTATTGAACATTTTATCTTTTGGTGTCTAATAGTTAATACACATTAATGTTTCAATTTAATCACTTTATTTGTGAGTTCGAATCTTCTTGTTGTTGCTTATATTTTTTTTAAAATTGTAAATCTCATTTTATTATAACAGTGAAATGATTAACACCCACTACTAGAAAAACTTATTTTAGCTGTCATATTTAGCGTCGGCCACGACTCCGACGCTTGTTAGCGTAGGTCGGCCGACGCTAATACAATAAAATTATTTTTTTATTTTTTTAATTATTAGCGTCGGCTAAATTTTTTTATTTTTGATATTTAGCGTCGGATGGGCCGACGCTAAATTGTAAATTGTTTAAAATTAAAATTTTTAATAGCTGTTGATCTGTGAAATGAAAATAAATCAAAAATAGGGTTGCTCTCACCAAACGCCATCGAACATCTCAAAAATCCCGTTGCACTAAACCCTCGCCGTCGAAGCTCTCAACTCTGAAGGGAACCCTCGCCGTCGAAGCTCTCGAACCCGTGTGAACCCTCGCCATTGAAGCTCTCGAACCCGTGTGAACCCTCGCTGTTGAAGCTCTCGAGTCCGTGAACCCTCGCCGACGAAGCTCAGCCAATCTGAACCGTAGCTAGCTCGCGAACGCACTGTCAACCGTCGCCGTCAAGGTAAGCCACTCGAACTGTTTTCTTCTTAAAGAAAAGGAAACCTTGTTGAAGAGAACGAAACTTTGCTGAAATTGAATAAGAAGCTGAATCAAGAAAAGGAAACCTTGTTGAAGAACAAAGATTTGACTGATACTCAAATTGGAAAGTTAAGTAAATCCTTGGAGGCAATGCAGAAAGATATCAGTGAAGGGTCTCTCTCAGGAAATAATCTGTCTGTCAGGGAAGTTAATAATGTTCAATCATAAACTATAGAGAAGTATGAGGAAGAAATTAAGAAATTGCAGACAGCAGCACTCGAGATTCTTTGACCCACACATTGTTTAATTTAATCAAGCGTCCAGATGAACAGCAGAGGCGGATAATAATGGATGTATGTTGTGTTGTTTTCCTTACTTCTACTAATGAATGTTTTGAACACAATTTGAATTTACCTGTCATACTTTCAGGCATGTGTCAGCCTTGCAAAGAATGTTGGAGAGATGAGAACATAAACAGAATTGCTTCCGCAGTGCTGGGAACAAGTATATTTGTGCCTCACTTTTCAACTTACTTTTTGCCTTTGTAATACTCAGACCAGGTTTTTAGTTTGTTAGTCTTGTGATTTGTTAGACCAGGTTCCTGCAGTCATAAAGTGGGGAGACAAATTAGATCATGTTTTGAGAGTTTTACTTTCTCACATTTTAAACTCAGCTATGGTATTTGTTTTCCTTTGTACAATCTCTTTCAGACTTAAAATTTCATTATTTATCAAAAAAATATTCTGAGTGGAACTTTTTGCCCCAATCTGCAGTGTTGTCCGCCTCTTTCTGGGGTTGAAGGGTCTATAGATTCACATCTCCGTGTATTGGGTGAAAGACAGCGGTGGAATGTAGATGTTTTGTTGAAAATGCTGGTAGAATTGCTTCCTCTAATGCACCAAAAAGCAATTGACACATGCCCATTCTTGTCCAACACAGAAACTACCCCAGCTGTGGTATCTATTCCATTGCTTGAATTGTATGCTAGGTAAGCTTAGCACAGACAGTTTATTTTTAATAATGCAATTAGGATGCTTGGAAGAGTCAATGCAACTGTCCGTCTTGGGGTCACATCCTTCCTCTGGATTCTTGTTGATTTATGTTGTGATGTTTATGCTAGGGGACAAGTTGAATGGGGTGCATTTGAATGGATGCATGTTGAGTGTTTTCCAAATTTGATACAGCTGGCCTGCTTGTTGCCACAGAAAGAAGATAATTTGCGGAGCCGAATTTCAAAGGTCGGTTGCCTTCCCTTTGAAGTTTATCAAATGTTTTGTTTGACTTCTAACCAAAGTTATTTCTGGATTTTTGCTGATATAACCTGTGTAAATGCAGTTTCTGTTATCTGTTTCTGAATGTTTTGAGAATTTTTACGTGACTTGCATAATGCTACCAGTATTTTTAATAGCAGTGGGGGATGATGTCGATTTGACTTTTTTTCCTATCACCATCCATTCAAGAATTAAAGGTAACATTTATTTCCTGTGAATTTTATGCATAATTGCGTCATATTTGACCGTTCACTTGTAGGTTTGAGGCCAAGATCTGCCATTGCTGATAGGCTTTCTACTATGTGTGTCTTGCCGCTTCTGTTGGCTGGTGTTTTGAGTGCTCCTGGAAAACAAGAGTAATTAGCAGGATATTTAAAGAAGCTGCTACTAGAAGACAATTCCATGGAAAATCGATCAACCAAGCATACTCCTGAGATTATTAATGCTATTCGCTTCATCTGGTTTAATTATCAACCATATATTTTTAAATTTTAAAGTATTTTTCTTCAATATTCATAATGAGCTTTCTTTATAATGCAACACATTTGAAGAAAACCATGCCATGATATTTAATATATTATGGGAAATGGTTGTTAGCTCTAACATGAGCATGAAAATAAATGCCGCACAGCTTCTTAATTAATAGGTGCCATATATATTTGCATTTTTATGTTGGCTTTCAAGGTCTCTGAAATAGTGTTTTTGTTTCTTTAACTTGACATACATCTTTTGTCCAAGATTTTCCATCTTACAGCAATGCCAAATGCAGCAAGTGATTTAATGCGTCGACGAGAGAGATCCGATGCATTCTGTGAGGCAATCCGTGCTCTGGATGCTATAGGTTTGCTCATATAAAAATTATATTAATCTGACATTGCCAAATTCTTTTGAGCTATTGCTATGATGTTCAAGTCAAGGTTTGATTGATAGCATTAATGCTTTGGACTTGTAACTGTTAATCATGAACGTCCTGTGTTCTGTTGTCATAGGATTCAGAATTTTTTATTGATGTAAATATGTAATCTACACATGAAGCTACCAGTTTCATAGTTTTTCCATAACCCAATTAGTACCTGCAATGTATGGATCTTTTTATCCAAATGTGTTGTGTTAAATCTAATAATTGAATTTCAAACCAGACTCTTATTCATTTGTTGAAGTCTCTTCCCTTTTTTAATAGAAAATATTACTATGTAGGAAAGTTAAGTTACAGAGGAATCATAAGACTGGGACATTCTCCAAACAGGAGATCATATAATTTTTTATCCACTATCTATTGTTGATCAAAATTCTCTTATGTTTTTCAGTCACTCCCTATGATGACAGATCATTTGTAATTTCAATATTCTACTTAATGCACCACGAGTACACTAGAGTCTACAATTGCAACATTGTTTGTAAAAATCATAGTTTACAAGTTTTTATTTCATGGAGACTTTGTGTTACGATTGTTGAAATTTCTTTCTTCTCTCTAGTATTTTTAATTATTAGTTTCTCTTGTAGATCTTCCTGCAAATAGTATTCGCGAATTCTTCCTGCCTGCTATACAGAACCTTTTAAAAGACTTGGATGCACTGGATCCAGCACACAAAGAAGGAAAGATCGGGGGGAACTTTTGAAAAATTAAATAAATATCAACTTAGCGTCGGCTTCCTTCGACACTACACAATTGTTGACTTTTCCATATTGACTTTAGCGTCGGCTTCATCCGACGCAACAAACAAAAACAATTGACTTTTTATTGACTTTAGCGTCGGCCTAGCCGACGCTGAAAGTTATTGAATTTTACGGTAGCGTCGTATTGCCGACGCTAATGTTTTAAAAAAAATGCCACGGCAAAAGTTTTTTAGCGTCGAATGGGTTTTTATTTACTAGTGCCAGATTAGCGTCGGTGCCCGACGCTAATATACCATCCGACGCTAAACCGACGTTAGCGTCGGCTTGTGGCGAACGCTAAATCCTATTTTTCTAGTAGTGATCACCTCAACTCATTTGATAGTACAAGGAGACATTTCCACTTAATATTTCATGCTTCCTTCAATCTACGATAGTATAAAACAAAGTATTGACATTTTTTAAGCCCCACTTACTTTCTGTGTTTTCTGATTTCTATTTTTACTTTAATAAATAAATATAAGAGAATGTACATTTGATATTTTTCTTTTACAAATTTTAAAAATAGACAAAGAAATGTTAAAACATTATTTTTATTATTTCTAAAAATGGATATTCCTCCCAGTTTGTCTTCTATCTCCACTCTATCATAATTGTTTAGAAAATGGATATTTTATCACTTTGTTAGGAATTCAAAATAAATATATATATTTAGCGGAAAAAAAATCTAAAAGTAAATGAGACCTTAATTTTCAATGTGATATTAGTGATATTTTTTCAATTGCACAATTAAATGAATAGTACACGTAGCACTCTCTATTCAATATATTTTATTTTGTGTTTATGAAATAGATAAGTATAATAGTATTTAAGAAGAGTAATTTAGGAAAAATATTAACCACTATTTGGTTCATTTACTTTTTAATTTGTGTGAAATACATTATTAAACTAAAATCATTCCCTCTTTTTTATTGTGTGAAATACATTATTATACTCAAACACAACCAATGATTGAGTTAATAAAACTTAATATAGTTTTAAACTAAATAAACCGACAATAATTCATAAACATTGAATACATTATTTATTACTAATGAACATCAAAATGTTTTCTAACTTTGACACTTACTCTCAACTTAATCTTTACGTTTACTGTTATTCTTATAAATCGGTCCTTATCATAATGATTATCAGAATAAACATAGAGGACAAATTAATTCTTTGCCGAAGACGTTGGGCATGGAACGAAATATTATTTTTAAGGGTAGAAAATCCATTTTTTATATATGTATTATACATATAATTTAGTTTTTATTAGTTAAATATTTTTTAATTATTTTTTTAATATACATGGACGTCCAGACTCTAGATGACACTTACCAAACCACATTATCACTATTAAAGAATATAAAAAACGAAAAACGAGAGTGAACAGAGGAACCTAACATATGAATTAAATTAAGAGCACTTTACGATATAAAAATTTATAGTTTATTCAATTTTTCTTTACCAATTATGGTGTTAGTTATTTCAGACAATTAACAAATGATGTAGCTTACTTTTTAGCAGGTCAACGCTGTTTTCGGCTAATACCAAAATTTCTATCATCCTTAATTGTGAATTTTTTATTAATTTTAAATGAAATACATCGATTTATTGAGTATGTTTTGTTTCAGATTTTTTTAAATTAAAAACTATTTTTTATTATTTGAATTGTCGCTATTTAAGATTTTTAAAAAATTGTTTTGTTAAAAAAATTATTTTTTTAGTTAAAAATAAAAAGCTAAAAATAATAGTTTTTTATATTGTTTATGCAATCGACGAGAGAAAAAGATAACACAAATTTGCCATAGATAAAAGAAAAAGACGACACAAATTTTAAAAACACAAAATTTAACTCATTAATAATAGAAAATGATGGAATTTCCCTTACCTTTTTGAAAAATTCAAAATTGTCCTCCATAAATTTTTATTATATTTTTTCCAAACTGCATCATTTTCACGCACTCATTGTGACAGTTTTTTTGTTCATTTCATAAGACTTTGACATAAATTTTCATTAAGTAAGTTTTTTTTTCCTTTTCAATTTATCCATGTCGTTTTTTTGTTGTTGTTTCTATACATTTTATTTGAATCATTTTATTTTTACGTTATTTATATATTGATACAATTTTTTTTTTGCTTTTGTACATGTTACTTTTTTTAATTTAATTTATGATCAATTTTTTTAAAAAAGTCATGACATTTATGGTAATTTTGTAGTTTAAAAAATTACTTTTATATAAATAGATCAAAAATTATTTTTTTAAAAAAATTATTTTTATGATAGTAAACAAACAAAAATAAAAAAATTATTTTTAAATAAATCTCTTAAATAATCACTAAATTTTTTAAACTAAAAACCATTTTATTTAAATTTAAATAAACGCACTCATTATTCAATAAAAAACACTTGAGTATCTATAACATAGAAATAGCAGTTGACCAAAAAGAAATGTATGAATGGAAGTACCGACAAAACAATAAAGTAACATGTAATTACTCAGTTGAGTTCGACCAACTCACCCTTACTCCCAACCTACCCTTCCCCACTCGTGTTGTGCCATGGAAAAGTGAAATACATTTTGATGGTTATGAGTTATGACAATAATTGCCCTTATACTTTTATTTATTCGTCATCTTGTTTTGTTGAAATTAATTTTTCATTCTCAGTAAGTAACATTCTAAGATGACCGTTAGCTACAAGGAGTTCAGTTCGACTTGGGTACCCTTTCCTACTAAAAAAATAAATACTATTGAATTATTATTATTTAATAAAAATAATAAACTGATCAGTGATAAGAAATATAGATTAAAAATATTTAAAAGAAAATTTTATCAACGTTTATAAAGAACCATTATTTAATGAACACAATATTTTTTATTTATAATAAAAAACACTAATTAGAAAATAAAATATGTCTATTTTAAAATTTTAGTTTATAATCAAATTGATATATTTTTGTGTTTTAATAAATGTTTATATAAAAGTCAATTATTTTTTTATTTTGTTGTTGCAGACAAAATAATAAACATCACTTGAAATTTCTTACAATTGTGAGGTGAGTCTTTTAAAAGTGGTGTTCGAAATTGCAAAACTATTTTTACAAATAAAGAAGTATTATAACTAACTTTATGGAAGAAATTTTTAATGAAACAATTATTATGGTCGAAAATAAGACAACCACAAACCCACAAACCCACAAACATTACTAGTAGAGTGGACTCTATTAATATTTATCTTGAGTGTATCCAAATATAATTTGATCTAAGTAGAAGAATTAAGTATAGTTCTAGTGTATTAAAGGTTGTGTATTGGATCAATTGAAAAAAATCGAATACAAATATTCCCGGTGGATGTTATTTTTGTTTAATAAAACTTACATAAATTTAATAATGTTATTATTACAGAGGGAGCATAAAGATATTTTAAACAATATATACACTACTCATATTTTTATGGAGGAAGTAGTTGTTAAAAGTCAAACTACATTTGCATATGATAAATTACAATTCCACAAAAAGATTCAAGTTGCATATGCCGACTACTTGTTTGTTTTTTCATACTGCTTACAATATATTAAAATGAAATAATTTTATTTTTAAACAAGTCAAATGTAGATTATTTAAAAAAATGAATCGACGAAAAAAGGCTTATAAAATTAAAAAAATCGACAGTTATTAGGTTTAGATGACTACTTTTAGCATTTTAGTTTAAAAATAAGAAAAGAAGAATAATTTGACAATTAGGAAGTACATTGAGGACAGCTAGGCATAAAGCAGTGTGTCCACTTGTAAGTCCACTTGAGAAGCAGTGGCATAGTAGTAAAAACATTGAGATAAATGTCGTGAACATAAAGGTTTTAAATAATTAAAAAAAGAAATTCAATTATAACATTATGTTACGAATTGAAGATCCAAGTTTTCCATCATCATCATCCGCAGAGAGAAAGTGTATCCTTCCAATTTGCCATCAACGACCCCCAAATTACGAAACCAAATCTCACAAATAGAGAGAGAGAGAGAGAGAGAGAGAGAGAGAGAGAAAGAGATAAATTCACTGCTACATACCAAGATTTGTTCAGAATACACGAAACTTCGTCTGAGAGACATTAATGGCGGAAACCAAGGAAGAAAGTAAATCTAATGAAGAGAGTGTGAAATTGTTCGTAGGTCAAGTACCGAAGCACATGACGGAAGATGAATTACTCACAATGTTCAAAGAATTTGCTTTGGTTGACGAAGTCAACATAATCAAAGACAAAGCTACTCGCGCTTCTCGAGGTATTCTTCTTCTCTTTCAATTTTCAAATCTCGCATTCTCCGCTTTTTCTTTTGAATCTCGTTTTCACTTTTCTTCCACTTGTTTTCATTATTAATATTCCCCCTTTTTTTTAAACCCTAATTTCGTGAATTTTTTTTTTTGTAGGCTGTTGCTTCGTGATTTGTCCTTCTAGAGATGAAGCTGATAAGGCTGTTAATGCGTGTCACAATAAGAAAACGTTACCCGGGGTTCGTTTCGTAATTTTATTTTTGTTTTTATGCTGTTCTTACTCTTCAATGTGATCTGTTTTTATTCAATTCAATCATATGATTTGATTTGATGATTTTTTCTGTTATAAATGGCTATAGTGACGACTACTCCTTTTATTTACTTTTAGAAATGAATGTCTTAATTGGTGGATATACCTTTTGTCTAATTTTAGCAATTTATGTATTTGTGCTTAGTACTATATTTGGGTAACTCACTCTTAATAGCTTTCAATGACTGTTTGTAATGTCTTTCCCCATCCCTTAGTGTTTCATATTTTTGTCTTTTTTTTCTTTCTTTTCTTTTGATACATTATTTTTTGTTATTTTATTATGTCCTTATTTTATAACTTTTCTTATTGGTCTCTATGTTTGTTATTTCGATGGAAGGGAGGAACTGTAGTTGTTATTTCGGTTAGTCTGAATCAATGTTGTTAAATGGTGGCCATGACTTAATGGCGTGGTGGAATTTTTTACCACAGTCATAAACAAGGGATTCCCGCCATTGCAGCGCCGTAGACAACTATGGTTATGTTGGATTTTTGGTCAACTTTCATATTTCACCATTGACAACACTGATCTGAACTAACCTGCTTGTATTTTTTTTTGGTGAAGTAACTAACCTGCTTGTTATCATTAATATTTAATTTCTTTTAACATTAATATCGTTTGAAGCCTTACTCTTGGACCCCTATTATTGTCGGGAAATAAAACAGAAATGTAAATTAATAGAAAATATAGAACTTTATTTATAATGTATTTGCATATTAATTATATATCTATCTATTTTATAATGACATTTTTTAAGTGTTAATGAATAAATATATCTCCAATGTAATCAATGTATCAAGTATTTTTCTTTCAATTTCAAGATGCTTAATACTTTTTTTATGTGAAAATGCTTAATACTTGAAAGAGTATTTGGCGATGATTGATTCATATAGTAAATCTCACCTTGCGGACAAAAATTAGATGTTATTGTTGTATTTTTAAAGAAGGGGTAATTGTAATTTTTGTTGTCTGAAGGGTGACAATTTAAACATTTTACTAGGATAATTGGTATTGTGTTTCTCTCATATCTCTCGGGATCTTTTTCCTTGACATATTATTAAAAAGTTTATGTTTTTTTCTATGCAAATTATTTACACAGACAATGTAAAAGCTTTTGTTTAAGGCTTTCCCTAGAACACACAACTTTTGTTGTTATGAATTTTATTCTTAATAACTATGTTATAATTGTTCTGGTTATGACCGAGAAACATCCTGTTTTTTGCATCTAATTCAGGCATCTAGTCCATTGCAAGTGAAGTATGCAGACGGCGAGTTGGAAAGATTAGGTGTGATATATTTTTATTATTTAATTAAATATTTTAATCAGCAACCGATTTCTTTGATTCATTCATGTGTTGGAATTCGTTTGTTATATCGAAGTCATGCCTAATCATCTCGTGTTCTTGAATCTAGAGCACAAACTCTTCATTGGCATGCTTCCAAAGAACGTTTCTGAAGTTGAAGTATCTGAACTTTTCTCCAACTACGGAACAATAAAGGATTTACAGATTTTAAGAGGTTCTCAGCAAACAAGTAAAGGTGCTGATCTTACGGCTTAATTCATTCTTTATTCTCGCCGTGATTTTCCATTCTTAATCACAATTCACATCGCTTATTTATAGTTCTACTATATTGTAGTAGGTTGTGCATTTTTGAAATATGAAACCAAAGAACAAGCTCTAGCTGCATTGGAGGCAATCAATGGAAAACACAAAATGGAGGTTGGTGTTTATTAAAACCGTCACCTGAAGTTTTAAATTTTAATCTGATTTTTTATTTTTGGTAGTAGCCGAGTTAATTGTGTAATTTAATGTATATATTTAAAAAAATTATGTGATAGTATTTTATTAATGGAGGGACGGAGATAATCATATTTTAGATTAATATATAGGGTGGAACTATATTGTCATGTGAATGATACTATTTAGCAATTTAGTGGAACTACATGTAATTATATTGTACAATGAGTGCAAATTATCACTGAAACTCTAACTAAGATAGCATGAGTAGACTATTTTAGATTAATAATGTGTTTTTGGTTCTTTAAGTAGTTGCAGTTTGGACCTCATTAAGCCACAAAACTATGTTGTCATAATTTACAAATATATTAATTTAGACAACTACAATTTATATAATATTTGTTTTGTCTTTTAGAGTTCAAGTGTTCCTTTAGTTGTCAAATGGGCTGATACTGAAAAGGAAAGACAAGCCCGGAGAGCTCAGAAAGCACATTCTCAAGCTTCTAACCTGGTACATGCTGATTCTCAACATCCTTCATTGTTTGGAGCCATGCCCATGGGTTATGTTCCTCCATATAATGGTTATGGTTATCAGGTTAGTTGTATTATAATAACACTAAGAACTACTTTAATTTTCACCGTGATACTGTAATTTTTTTTAAAATAAAAAATGATTCAAAATTTATTACATTTTTGTATTTATGCTTGTTAGTTTCGGTGATGAGATATATGTGTGATGACAATCATTTTCTCTAGACTCCTGCAAGTTACGGATTAATGCCGTACCGCATGCCGCCGATGCAGAATCAACCTGGTTACCATAATATGATGTCTCATATAAATCAAGGAAATGCATTGCGGCCTGATCTTGTACCTAATATGAACCCGAGAAATTATCACGCTCCCGCAAGTTATGTTGGCTCTTATCCTGCTGTGCCAGGTCTACAACATCCAATGGCATATCCCGCTGCTGGAATGATTAGTGCAAGGCCTATGAACAGTTCTCCTGGTTCTGTTTCACCTGGAAATAGCAACTCCGCTACTTCTTCAGTGTCTAGCAAAAATTCTGGTGGTCAAATTGAAGGTTATTTATATTTTACATCTTACACCTGGCATAATATTACACCTGGCATAATAAAATTTTACATTTTACATGTAGATACAAAGATTTTGTTGCTTATTATTGTATTTTCATTTAGGACCACCTGGCGCCAATCTATTTATCTATCACATACCCCAAGAATTTGGAGATCAAGAGCTTGCTAATGCTTTTCAACCATTTGGTAGAGTTTTGAGTGCTAAAGTTTTTGTTGACAAAGCAACCGGTGTCAGCAAATGTTTTGGTAAATACCTGCTGTTATTTGTAATGAATTTGATTCAATGGATTTTGCGTGGAGCTTGTGTTTGATAAAGCTTCCATTTGCAGGGTTTGTAAGTTATGATTCTCCAGAAGCTGCGCAATCCGCCATTAGTATGATGAATGGATGCCAATTAGGAGGTAAGAAATTAAAGGTTCAGCATAAGAGAGACAACAAACCGGGTAAACCTTACTGATGAACAATGTAATTTTGTATAATTTAAATTGTAATTCATGACCAGTCTGATGTTAATACAGTTTGTAATTTTATGTAACATGGAAGTTTATTTAGACATTGATTATTAATTTATTGATTCTTCCCTCATAATGGTTTTTGATGTATTATTTTTTAGTTTCAACCCAATTTAACCGTAGGTAACTACCTAATTAATTGATTGTCATGCTCTTGAATGTGATCAACGGAAATTTGAACGATGTTGGGTTTTCAAACGAAGTTGAAAGGAAGTTAACATTTAATTATGTTTAGATTTCATTCTACATCTGCAGCAAGTAATTATTCATTTGCATTTTTTTTGTTTGCATGGGAGCAAAACAAATAGATAAAAGAAAGGAGGAAATACAACAGAAATATATAATTATATTGAGGATGTATGTTAAAAAATCATGCAATTAATTAGAAAAAACAACGTCGAGTCTTGTGCCAAACACATATTATCATGATTTATTTATTATTTTTTATAAATGTTTAAAATGAACATAATCGATTCATATTTTTCTGATGATGGAAATAAATTTATATAATTAAATAGAAAAATATTGTCAATGATATAGCGAAAAACATTCAAACTAAACAATAATGTTGAAAAAAATAAAATATAATAACAATATAAAATTAACGGAAATTCATTTTTTTAAAGATATTTGACAAAAGGCCCGAAAAATAAAATATTGTATCCAATATTGTTTTTGTTATAGAATAAAAATTTAGACATGACAATTATTAATTATATTTTTTTTATGAAATGAAACATGACAACTATAGTATGCCAACAAACAAACATAATCTATGACATAAATAATAAGAGCCACAACTTAGATGCGTGATACTTAAATATAATAGTTATAATTTATGATGACTTTGTATTTCTCACATCTATAATATTTATATTCATGCTATATAAATAATTCTAGAGTCATGTTTAATACTTGAAAAATAATCGAGGAGAAGCATTCTCATGAATCATAACAAATTAGTGGTTGTGTGGGAAATTGATTGAATTAAAGGTAGTATAAAACGTAAATTAAGAGTGTTAAAAAAAATTGAACTTCAAACCGAATTGCACTGTTTTTTTGAACCGGTTTGTAAAATTGAAAACCAAATTGTATTTATAAAAACAATTTGTTAACCAAACCAATTTTTTAAAAGTAAAACCGAACTGGAAATGAACTTTGAACCAAATATGTTTAATGGGTGTAATTTTGAAGTTTGGAGGTTTACGCGAGCCATTTGGGAAACAAGTTTGATCTGAAGAAATTAGTATCTTGAGTTTGGGTTCTGATGCATTTTGAGGGTAAAAATAGATGTTTTTTAGTGGAATCGATTGAGGGGGTTTTGGTGGGTTGGAAAACGAGTGTGGTTATCAGTCTATGTCATTAGGGGTGTACATGAACACGAATCGACCTGCCAACCCGATCATCTAACCCAACCCGTTCTTGATCGAGTTGGTTTGGTTCGGGTTAAATGAAAAAAATACAGGTTTAGAACTTAACTCAACTCAAAGATAATCGATCGGGTCGGGTATTGGATTTTGTCAAAACCCGCCCAACCCATCTGCATACACCCCCTTTAAGTGCTTGAATTTGAAGTTGACATTGCTTAGAATTGATGAATTTTCATATTTTATTGATTTACTGTTGTTGAATTTATTTATGTATTTGAAGATTCTTGAATTTTTTTTTGTGAGAGGTTGTTGGCTTTTTTAAAGAATTGAATAATATGATTAAAATTTTATAGTTTTTGAGACATTCAAGTATCAAATATATTTTCATCCAATATGATGCTGGTGCTTTGAAGTTTGGAGGTTTACATGAGCCATTTGGGAAACAAGTTTGATCTGATGAAATTAGTATCTTGAGTTTGGGTTCTGATGCATTTTGAGGGTAAAAATAGGTGTTTTTTAGTGGAATCGATGGAGGGGCTTTTGGTGGGTTGGACAATGAGTGTAGTTATTAGTCTATGTCATGAAGTTTGTTCTAGAAGTGTTGAGGTTCTTTTGTTTGTGTGAGATTGAAATTTAGTTTTGTAAAAAAAAAAAAAAAGTTAGTAGTAAATTGCATTGAATCTTTTAAACAAGATGGATTGTAGTTTGTTTTTCACATGATGATTGAATTTTTTAGGTATTTGTTCAATGGATATTTTTAATTTTTTCATATGAACTCTATGGGTCTATAGCATTGAACCATGGTATTACTTGACTTCCCTCGTTGAATATTTAATGGTGTGCAATGTTTAGTGATTTTCGTTGTTTACAAAGTTGTAGTAAATCATCACTTTCAAAACTAAACACTAAAAATGACCAAAAATATATTAATAAACTATATGGGGTTGAAGCTGTAGTGTTTGTGAAATAGCTAAACGGAAACTTAAAAAAAAAAAAAAAGTTTGGTTAAGTAAGAGAGTAACATTTCGTTGATTAAATGAATATTGTAACAATTCAGTTTAATTTAAATTTAAATGGTTAAATTAATATCAGTTTAATTCGATTCAATATAAAAATCTAATAAATTAATTAATGGATTGGTTCGTTCAATTCATACTAGATTAAAACTAGTTAAGTTCATTTTTTTCGAATTAAAAATCAATTTAGTTTAATTCAGATTTTCTTTTGGGTTTGAACCAAACTATGTAACACAACCAATTAAACTATCTAATATTAAAAAATTGATTATTATTTTAAGTAAAACATTGATATATTGAATTGTGTTTTTTATCATTTCATTAATTATTATTCATAATTTTTAAGTTTTTTAACTTAAATGTATTTTTTTAATTTTAGATTAAATTAAATCTTCGATAAGAAATATCCGAGTTTGATATCTGATTGAACTTCTTTTAAGATTGATAGTTTCTTTTCTACTGGGAATTATGAAAAGGAAAATGTTACTCTTTTCGGACTCAATTATAAATTAAATTAAAATGTTACTTCCTTTAATTTTTTTATGCACTTAAAATACAAATTATATTTTTACCACTGCCTCTTTTTTTCATTTATTTGTCTCCAAATTTGTTACTCCAAATAATATTTTGAAAATAATAACATTAAATATAATGCAGTTAATTAATTATTTTAATAAATATAAATTATATTTTTTCCACCAATGATGACTTTTTATTTATTTATATTTGAATCCAAATAGAGTATCTACACATATTTTTTAAAGGCCACATGAAAAAAACTTCAGAAGGTGTGGTTGGATAAAAAAGTTGAAAAAAACTTCAGACAAGGTGTGGTTGGTTAAAAAAGTTTAGAGAAATATGTAGAGAGGAAATAATTATTACTCTCTTCTATATGTAATGTTGCGGTAATTAATCATTTCACACGTATTAAAAAAAATAAGTAAAAGTAATTTTATTTTATTATTCATCTTATTTATTGATATATTTTGATAGAATTCGAGTGAGAGTAGTTAGTCCGACTAGAAATATTAAATACATATGTGATTAATATGTTTATTACTTTAAGCTTTTGGATGTAGATGTGATGTCAAGTTATGAGATTTTTAATCCTTTGATGCTTCTAGCGCTCCAAAGACTCTCCAAATAATCAAATTTTAGATTACTTTTTCAATACCGAACTAAACCGTGCATATAAATTTAATACTTATTAGTTTTATTCAATCTATTTTTTTTTTGTTATTTCATATATTTCAATTATAATCGATGAGACTCCAATCCGTGATGGTCCAATATTTTATTTCATAATATTTTAAGAGAACTTAAAAAATTAGACAAATTTTTTATAAAGACTAAAAATTAAAATTTGAAATTTCATAGGACTAAATATTATTTATCTATTTTTTTAATTATTAAAATTGTACTTTTTATTTATTAAAGTCCAATTTTTAAGTTAAAAAAAAACCTCTAAAATATTTAAAACAACTTTATCAACTATTGTTACTTCATAAAATTAAATTTTAATATGATATATTAATTTTGTATCAATTATATTATTTTACTTGTTTTTATAATCTTAATATTAATGTATAAAATATACTCCATACATTTCTCGTAAAATTTAACTCATAAATCTTAAATTTTAACGAAGATTTATGGGTTACTTTTGCAGCCAACTATGAAAAAAATTGAACTCATAATACTCCATACATTTCTCATAAACCATTATGCAAGCAAGGCAACATAGTTAAAGATCAAGGTTGAAAATATTCTGCCATCTCTCTCTCTCTCTCTCTTTCTTTGTGGTTTAGTTCTCTACGTTGAACCGTTCCCTCACCAAAACTGGTAGAACACTGAAAATATTGGTCAAAAGTGACCATAGATATTTCATAGTTGGCTGCCTTATGTAGGCTATGCAGCCCATAACGTGTATTAGTATTCCCATTACCAAACATGGAATTAACGTGTATAACACAATGACAACAACATAAGCCTACATTCAAACTTAAGGTTGGAAAATGTCACTAACAACTTACCATTTGGGTTTTGCCTTAATTGTAACTTACTTTTCATTTTTCAAGCTCCAACTAACAATACTTAATTCTTTTTGAAGAAGACAAGAAGAATATAATATAAAACAACTATCCAAAACACAAGATCTATCAAGGATCTTACCAAAAGTTTGTATCAATACAGCCACCTAAAATGCGAGTGATTGAAAATAACAAATACCAAGCTCCAAGAGCAACCCACGCTCATGCACTCGAAATAATATTGATCTTAAATACATAAAATTTGAATTATTTCTTTTTTTCTATCTTTTTTTCTCTCTTATATTTGGAGAGGGATAGACACAACAATAATTTTAATGAATTTTATACACAGAAATAAAAATGAATATAAAATAAATTGTGTGTTTATGAATATAAAATAAATTGTGTGTTTATTTTCTCCGAACATAAAAGAGAAAAAAATGGATAATTAAAATTCATTAAGAATGATCATTGACAAGACACATAAGCCATTTTCGAATCAAATAATAAATAAGATCAATCATTTTAGATTTGAACTACCACAGAAAATAAATTTGCCTTCTAAATTATTCATATACATACGAATCAAATAATCTGAACTTTTTGGTGTAATTTTTTAATGGTTCATTTAGATACACAGGAAACAAATAAAGAGAAGATAATTTTTGTTATAAAAAACAATGAGATAAACTAACTATACAACAATTCTTTGAGACTGTCTCTTGTATTTGGGTTCAGAGTATAGTCGTGTATCCATCCAATTTGACTCAGGATTCATGAATCTTAACACCTTTGGAAGCAAACAGAGTCAAAATCTATCCTAAAAGGGGTTGACATATTCTAAGTAACAAAAAGGAAATGGACATTCCTTAAGTTAACTAGTATTCCAAGAATACTTATTAAAGAATTAAAAGTGAAAAAATAATAAAAAAAGTATATATTTTTAAATTATCAAATTCATTTTTTTTTATAATATATATTAATTTTTTAAAAAATATTTAGAAACTGGTTGCATATTTCACATAAACTTCTGTAGTTTTACTCTCACAAGAGAGGAGAACCCTTTTTTTTCTTTCTTAAATGTGTTTTTAATCCTTAAAAATTAGATTTTATTAATTACATCTTATAAGTACAGTATATCTTATTTGTTTTCATATTTAATTAAATTTAATCAAATAAATTGTTTTTAGTCGATAGTATTATTAAAAACACACTCTTTTTATTTAATGTGAAAAACTAAAATTATAAAATTCAATAGGTATTGAATAATAAATTGCCTAGTTTTATGAATTTCACTATTTTTTTCTTCTCTTTTTATTATTTTACCACACCCTAAGAGGAAATATTTATTTTTATTTATTTATTTTCTCTCTAATTTTGTCTTCTCATTTTTCTCAAAAATAATATGACAATAATCAATTAGAAAAATAATATTTAGCAGATTTTTTAGACTGTGACAGCCTTGAATTAATTCAATTTTACTAGAGAACAATTAACCTTAACACCTTGGAAGTAAATGGAGTCAAAATATTTGAAGTACCAAGATAGAAAATGGACATTCATGAAGTTTATAAGTAATAATAGTAGTAGTATATTCAAGAAACAAAATTGATAATTAACGCATTAAAAATGAAAAAAACTGTTCAAAAAAAGTAATTATTTTTCTTTTAAATTTACAAATGCTATATTTTAAAAACAGCCGTGAGACATAAGCAAAGTATGTGACTTGCATTCAATGTTTCAAATATCAATTCATCCTCAATGTCTTCTAGAAGAGTGTTGGAACATGTCCCTATTGTTCCATTGGACAAACTAATTGCCATCCATATCCTCTAGAAGACCATGACAAATTTGAGCCAAATCCTTCTTTCTTAATAATGACTATACTTCTTAGTCCAATCTATTCTTTTGAATCATTATCATGTCACTCTCACAAAAAGTATCAAACAAGTTAATTAATAGTAATCTATTTGTTACATAATAATTATGTAACATTTCATCATTTTACATACATTATTCAATTATATTTAATAAATTATTGGTGTATTTTAATTATCATAAATAAAAAGTCAAGACATAAAAAATGAGAATGATGTATATATGATTAATTAAATTAGATGATATAATTGAAAGAAAAAAATATTACATTAAAAATGACACTTTTAAGATAATTTTTTATACAAATGTGGCGATTATTATAAAACGGAAAATGAAGAATTATTTTTTATTACACTATTATTCGAGTAGCTAGGAGATAATATAAATACCCTTGTAGTTGTCGTTTTTGGTCTAACTGTTACACAATTTCAAATCCTATGTAAAATGGAAATGAAGGACCCTTATGAATCAAATCATGTACCTTCTTACATGCTTATGGAAGCCACTGGTGATTCTGAATCAGATTGTAATAATCCAAATATGGATAAATTTGGTTATGAAATTTTTAGTGCAGATGATGATGATGCTCAATCTTGTTGCCATGATAATAATACTGCTGAATTCAAGAGAATTGAGTCTTTGGATGATGATGATGTTGATGAAGATTTGAAGAAAAGTGATGTTTATGGTAATTCATATTGTGAAGATGATGAGATGCAAGAACAACATAAATACAAATCCTTTGTTTCTAATGATTCTTCAGACCAAGAGTTTGTAGATGAGATGGAAAAGAATAGGTTGTTCTGGGAAGCTTGTCTGGCTTCTTGATTCTATTGTTTGGTGATTTTTTTTTATATAAGTAAATGTCGGTAATTAAGTTAGTTATGTTGATTTTCTGAGATTGAAGCTAATTAAGATGAAAGCTTTCAATTGTATCTATGCTTATACTGATTTAATTTTCTTAGTAGGTCACACTATATTTCATGATTTGTATCTATTCATTCAAAGTTTCATATATTGTTTCTGCACTTTGTTCTATAATTGATCTAATTAATTTTTGCCATTATTTTTTTTTTTATAAAACTATTTGTATTTGGTATGTTTGTTGACATAGTATAAATCAATCAGTGGTACGTACTATGATTTCAGTATAGCTTAATTATGTAATAGCATACAGTTATAGTAATCGTGTTATAAAATTGGTTGCTTTGGTTACATTTGAAGTTGAGAGGATAATGTGCCCTGTTTAGGGAGATTCAAAAAAGTTAGGTGAATTATACACTATGCTGATTTTCAATGAATGTTAGCTGAGGAAGACAAGGCTCGTGCTTGTGGCGGATTTGGATTTGGTGGAGTAACTGAGTCACATAGTTTTTAACGTCAACTGTTCAATCTTAAATTAATAGTTGATACGTTTTAAAGTGATTTTATTATTGTATAATTTAAATCAATAGTTGATATCGTTTTAAAGTAATTTTATTGTTGTATAATTTAAATCGTCTGATTTCAAATTAACGATTAAAATAACAGTAAATACGTCTTTCGTTTAAAAGTAAGAAATTCTTTGAAAGGATGCATTTTGAAGTAGAAAGTTGTGGATTTTTGGATGTATATTTTCAGAGTTGTAGTTGGTGGGTGGAGAAAATAGGCTCCCAAAAGTATTTGTGCTTCAGTATGGCCCTACATTGATTTTAAGTCCTCCTATGATACAAAATTTTGATGCTTTTGGTGAATATTACTAATAATTTATAGTTGCAATATAACATGTGATCTTAGAATAATTTAAAATCAATTACTTACTGTCCTTTTATAAATAAATAAATAAAAAATCAATTACCGTGTGTCCAACTCAACTTAGCATTATAATATTACCAAGCGTGATGAAATATTAAAACTTTACATATTAATAAATAGCCTATTGTCTTTACCATTGAAATATTTTAGTCACATTCCTATTTCTTTTAAGAGTCTATTCTTTGATAATATACTTTTTCATGATGTGACCCGTGTAAGATTGAAGTTCAAAGATATAATAACTATTTGCAGTGCACAATGACTTTACTACCCTCCGTTACTTCAAATATACTATCAAAATGTTTGGACTAACATCATATATCAAATGATGTGCGTCCTAATATATTTACACTATATTTGATGTTTGATGTATATCAAGTGTGTCTATGTCTCTTTTTCACTATGGATTTATAGAAAATACAAAAACAAAAGCTTACTTAAATTTTTCAAAAACGCTATAAATAATATAGAACATAAAGTGAGAAAATCAAACATTTGATTTATTCGTTGATATCACTAGGTACACTTGATATTTTAAAGTACGTTGCATACTTTTTCCTTTAATCCACAATATAGTAACAGAATTTCCAAACTGGATCAAGCTCTTCACATTGCAACATGAATTGAACATAAATGAATCCATCAAATTTTGATCATGCAAAGCATACATAACTAGCACCATTTTCAGGTTTAATCAATCTCCCTACTCCCTAAAAAATCAACAATTACAACTCCTAACCTATATGAAATAATAATTCATAGCTACTATAGTCCAGTATATTTGGACATACATAATCAAATCATGTCAAATTCAGCACTGAACTGAACACAACAACTTCACAATCCAAAACAACCAAAAAACATTCCTACTTAGTGTACTAATCACAATATACACAAACAAAACAACCCTTGCTTGTAAAACAAGTTACTTAAAAACACTTCTCACAAGAAACTAAATTCTTAACTAGATTCAAACAAAGGCATGACTGAAACAGATTCAGTAGTAAATTTATCTACCATGTCTACATCATTGTCGCCTTTGCTTTCTACAGATGGACTACTTGCGTCGTCAACATTTGATCTGTCCTCAGCCATTAGAGGTGTCGCCGATTCATCTCCATAAGCCGAACTCAAACATGAATTCTCAGTTTTTGTATCAGTAAATGATACAACAGATTCCACATTATAGTTAGAGCTACTCCTAGGACTCTCTAATTCTTCTTCAATGTTGTGGTTGTATTCAACATGATCATCAAAATCTAACTTGGTTCTTCTCAATTCACCACTTGTATTCATTTCTTGTTGACTGTTATAGTCATCTTCTGATTGTTGGTCTGATGAATGAGATGACATTGGTGAATAATCTGCTGATGCTGTTTCTTCGCGATCTCGAAGCGTCTTCAATATCAGTGTTTTCAGTAAATTCATCACTTGGACAGCATGCATTAGAGCAGTTAGTGGATCAGACATCTGTTTGATCAGGAGACAAAAATTAATTTTAGTTGGAATTAAAAGGAACATTTTCTCAGTTTGCAAAGTGATCATGCATGTTTAATGTATACAAGCTAAATGTATAAACATGATTTCATTTGGCATAAAAAATAAAAATACTTCATATGTCGAGTAAAACATGTTAAAGTTGATATATATTTTCTGTTTTTCCACA
The DNA here is from genome assembly GCA_037974295.1 of Cicer cuneatum. NCBI lineage: Eukaryota > Viridiplantae > Streptophyta > Magnoliopsida > Fabales > Fabaceae > Cicer > Cicer cuneatum. The sequence goes on along the minus strand of JBBPBO010001986.1, from coordinate 68,309,940 downwards.
CATAAATATGGATGGGACTAGGACTGTTTTTAAAAAAACACAAAACCCGACCCAGACTGAAACACACTGAAATATCGAATTGTGATAGACACTTCACAAACTGAACTAAACTAAACCAGTTCATATTAGTTCGGTCTGTGAATTATCTGTCACATATTGTCACAGGTTCAAATTCAACGGTGCTTGTACAAGATGTGACGGGTTCAAATTCAAGCATGGAAATATAGCAGCATTAAAACTCTCGGGAGAGTTTGACGCTCATTTAGATCCCACAGACTTGAGGTATTCTTCTCTGCAATTGCTTGCAAGTAAAACCCCTAATTTATACACATACCAACAAAACAAGCAAACCCATAACCATAAACATACCTGAGTCATATTTGGAGCAAAAACCATAGCAATATTTCTAGCATCCATTTTGTTACACTCCTCTTCTTCTACAACATCAGCCATGAGATCAATAGCCCAATTGAGCAAAGCTGATTCAACTGGTTTAAGCTCCTTCACAAGCTCAACAAATTCTTCTTCTGTGTTGCATTGAAGAACTTGTTCAGGTGAAAGTCCATCTAACACTCCTGAAGGAAGTTCCCTAAACCATGCTTTAATTAATCCAGCCAAACAATGAACATCAATGTCATTTGGCACAATGCCACTATTCAATTGTTCTCTCAAATGCTCCTCTTCACCATTTTCTGGATTTATACGAAATATTCCTTCAGCCTGAAAATTCATTAATTAATAAGAGACAAAACAAAAAATAAATCACATGATCTGAAACTGAGAAAAATGTATCATAAATTTGGTTACTACCTTTAGGCCTTCTTGTGAGTATAATCTCTCTTGCATTAGTAGCAGAATTGTGGGAACACTGTTTCCTTTTGAATCATATGAACATTGCATTGATTCTGCCGAGACACCAAACACACTAACACTGCAAAAAATGACATGGTTTAATAGCTTTTGGCTCATAAGAAACAGTAAATAAAGATAGAATCATAGATTAGTTCATAATAGCATACATATAGTTCAATGAATTATATCTGAAAATTCTAATAAATCATGCTTATGTACATAGATTATTTATTACATCCTCAGTCATAAATTATGGAAACTTGTTTTAAATAGTAGCACAAAACGGTTTGCAATTTATGAAGAAAGTATACGCAAAACAAAAGGCTAAGAAAATATTGATGTGAACTTTTAAAGGCAAATCATAACGATTTTTTACTTTAATTGAATTCAACTATTATTTAACTTTTTAGTTCACTTTTCTCCCAACCAACGGAAGAATCTCATAGAAGGATAATGTGCAACCCTAAGCTAACTCAATAGTACTCACTCACACACACAGAGAAACAAAACACACTAGCAATAAAATCTTATCCAATAAAAATTAAATTACAAAAAAAATTAGAATATTTAACTTTTTAAGCAAATCCCATTTGAAATCTTACATAACCAAATTAGAAAAATAAATAAGAGCCGCGGTACAATATCTATTAATCACAAATTCACAAGATAGATATTCGAGAATCTATTAAGATACCATTCAATAAATGTTTAACTTTATTAATCAATGGAAGAACAATACTCAAGAAACAAAATTTTCAAACAACAAAATCTTATCCAGCAAAAATTGAATTAAAAAAATATAAAATAGCATTTTAAGTAAACCCCAAATTACTGGTAAGAATTTGACACTATAAGTTGAAATCCAATATGAGACAATTGTAAAATTAGTATTTTCGTTAGTAATATTAATTTCTCCTTTTCCAAATATAAATAAATAAAGCCCATTTGAAATATTAAAAAACTAAATAAGAAATAAGAAAAAATAAAAAAAAAAAAAGGAAAGTTAAAAAGTAGGTACCTAGCACTTGGAACAGGAGCAGGAACATGAAGTTCAAGCTCAAGAGGAAGACCCAAAAAGCCATTAAATCGATCAAACGTGACATGACTAACATGCTTAACATTTGTTGGCCATCCAATCTCCATTGGATGATGAACGGTTGAGATTACATCATCAGGACTCTCTACACTACAAGCCACCATTGATTTTTTCAAAGCAGCCAACATTAATGCCGCCGGCGAAACTTCTTCGCCGTCTCTGTTTCCTCTTCTTCCGCTGCATCCACTCACCATCACTGGTCCTCTCATTCTTCTCCACACAAACACTATCTGTTTGTTTGTTTTGGGTTTTTTGATGTGGAGACAGATTTGAAATTTGAGGATGGGTTTGGTTTTTTGTTGGGTTGTGTAAATGATGTTGGTTTGTTTTGTGTGATGATTTTGAAGGCTATGTGTGTCTTTGAATTACAACGGCCACTAGTTTTTCAAATTTTGGTTAACTTTATTATCTACAGTTCCTTCCCTCTTGTCTTGTCCTTTATTGCCCTCCATGTGTATTAGTTATTATTATATTGTACTCACGTAATTACTACTCCACATTAAATCATCAATTAATATTCTATTTATAGATTATAAAGCTTATCACAATTTTTGTTTTTTATATGGAATACACAATTTAGATTTTTTTTATTTATTAGAATTTGAATTTGAACTTTTTTTTTACATGTGAGTATTAAGTAGTGGTTGTTGTTCGTCTATGTATATGTGAAAATCATATATCACATTTGCTAATGTTTATTTTAGTTTTTTTTTTCTGTATCAAAATGGTAAATATAAATGAAATTCACAGTTGAGTTATATATGACTTGGAACTTAGTTGATTTTTTTTACTCAAGCTAGTTTTAATTATGAAGCTGCATATTGATGTAAACATTTAGGGCAACCAACTTGGCATGTGTATTCACTGTGCATTTCATGGATTGGCTCTGGATATAACAAATCTATAAACTTGTTTAGTTTTAGGCTCTGTTTGTTAACGTAAAAAACCAAATTTATAGTTATGCGTTTTTTTTTAGTAAAAGTGTTTTATAAATTTATAGTTTATAGCGTTTTTTTATAAAGTAATTCAAGTGGTTTGTAAACGTGTTACTTATTATTATTATTTTTTTATTTTATCTTTATTATTGTACCTTAAATTATTTTTTACCCTTTATAATTTAGGTCTATAATCTATTCATTATAATTTAAAATAATTTTAATAAATAATAATTTAAAGTAAATAATTTACTTATTATAATTTAAAATTATTTATAAATAAATAATATTTTAAAGTAAATAATTTATTTATTTTAAATTAATTTAAAATGAATAAAATAGATAAATAAATAAAAAAATATATCAAAGTGTGATAAATTTTAAATTAATAAAAAAAATTTAAATTACTACTTTTAAAATATTTTAAATATTAATTAATAAATTTTATTTTTAATTAATAATGTTCTTTTATGTCATTTTAGATTTTAAACTAATTAAACCACTAGTTTTATAAATACTTTAATCAGTTTAACTACTATCAACTATAAATTATTTACTATAAGTTATTTTTATGAAATAGACTCTTAATATAATACAATTCGGGAAGATTGTATTTAGCTTCTAATGAGATCTAACAATAACATCCTTCTAGTTTTGAAAAAATATCAACCTCTCACATACTTACAAAAAAACATTGCATCAAACATTTTACATTTTTTTTGTCACACTTACATCTATTTATGTCATTTATTATACGATACGATTAGAGTTTTTGCTTTAATTTGTAAATATACGACTATACATCTGATATTTGCAATTTTTGATAAATGACAGATAAAATTAAAAAAGTGACAAAAAATAATGTACAATTTTGTTATTAAATATAAGAGAAATAAATATTTTTTTTTAAATTAGAGGGGTTGGTAATTTCATTTAAGATAACTTCGAATAGATAAACATATTTTTTCCTTTTGATTTATAATGAATGTCATGAAATTTAGGGAGTTTGAGAATATCATTAAGCATGTGTAAGTGTTTTGATGATTGATGTGGTGGGTTCAAGGACAAATTACCGATTTCCAATAAACCATAGAAAGCCGATAAGTCACTCCTGCTAATGCTAAAATTCGACTTTATGAGAGACCGTTGCAAAAGCGAAAGGAAAAATAAAGCATTGCTACTAAAAGTAGTCTATTTTATGGAGGGGGCTCCTTATTAATATGTACGTTGTAGATTATTGTGTTAGGCTTTGCATCACTTTTCAATCTTATTTATTTAGAAGAGAAAATAACATCAAAGTTAATGTATTCATTAATTATTTTTACATATATATATATTGAAAATTGTGATACATTAAATATTTACTTTTATTAATTTTTTAATTATTTATATATATATTGAAAACTGTAACATATTAAATATTCGTTAATAATATTAAAAAAAACAAATATTTTAAATAAAAATATTTTAAATAATAAATAAATATTAAAAATTGTAATTTTTTTAATATATATAGAATACAAAAAATTTCCAAAAACTCTCTTATGTATTTAGATCGAATTATTATAGACGACTTTTGTATAGTTTGGATTCTTTTTACTAGATTCTAATTGCTTTGTGGGATCGTAAACGTTTACGTTACAGCCTCCGCACCACCCCACCCTGGCAAATTTTGAAAAAAAGAAAAAAAGTTTCGGGCTTGCTGCTACTTACGATAAAAAAAAAAAAAAGGCCGAAGCCTGAAACGGATGGAAGTGGAGTTTATTTTCTAGTCTTCTCACCATATCTTGAATTTTATTTTAATTGATTAATCTGAACTGTATTTTTTATATGTATGAATGGATCAAACTAAATGTGTATTTTTATGTATTTGATAATATTAAACGTGGGAGAAGAAACACCTAAAGTTTAAAACAAATTTGAATATAAAGTCCTTCAGAGTTGATAATAATATTTTAATAAAATAACTAAAATTTTTATGAAAAAATATTTTTTAAACACTTTACAATAAAAGAATTATTTATTTAATTAATATAATTGATTTTGTATAATTTTTCTATTTCGATAGATAAACAAGTTGATTAATTTAACATTTTTTGAGACAATATTAGTTTTAAATAAGATTTTTATTATTTATAAATTTGAAAATATTAAAATATTAAAATATAAGATATTTTTATTAAGTACAAAATTTTTTATTTGGTAAAATATTATTTATTTCTAAAGGTTTAAAGCGGTTACTTTAATGTATCAGCCCTGCTATTTAAAATGCAAGGACCAACAATTTTGAAAATTTTGAGTTCATAAAAAACATTTTTAGATAATTGAGTTTAAAAAACAAATTGCAAAAATTTTATTCTATTCCATCTTCAATTATAATCCTACTTCTATATATAAAACTTCTAAAATCCAAATTTGTCTATGGCACTTCTAAATAAATCAAATTTTCTTTACATCCTTCTAGATAAGAACGAAGAGGATGAAAAATAATTAGATAGAATTTTTCCAGATAACAAGAAAAATGACGAATAAGAATTGAATTTTATGTGTTTGAAGAGAAAAAAAATTTAAAGAAAGAGATAACAATTGAATAACACAAGATAAATTTACCTAATGGACACATTTATTTAGCGAATATAACGGAAAATAGCAACAATGCAAATAGACTATAACATAAAAGGTAAAAAATGAAATTTAAAATACCTAATTCAGAAAGAAAGAAAATAAACTCAAAAAACCTATATAAGATTTAGACCTAACTTAATCACGATCTAAATTTTGCCTTTTAAGAATTTCTAAAATCTCTACATTATTTAATAAAAAAAAAGTCTCTAAATTATAAAGCAGTTAGTAACAAAATTACATTTTTTTTTATAATATGTAACAAGCCGATCCTTTATATTTTAATAAATGATTTTACTATCTAAACTTCTCAGAACAACGCCTTAGAGTATTTGTTTCCAAGAATTTAGCTGTTTGTATGACAACTCTTGATGAAGATAAACATGTTGATGGAGTTTTGGGCAAACCATGTGCCTGAGAGCGGCTATAGACGACAAACATGGTACCGTAATTTCGAAAGAAAAATCGAATGTTGTCATGCCGTTGACACACACAGGATTGACCTCACTATTAAAATCAATTTTTCCAACTTCTTATACCGGATTGCAATACTTTAGTCGTTGACCTTTTATTTAATCACGATAACAACCACAATTATTTACACAATTACCAAATCAACATATACTAATATAGTACCAATATTATATATATCTTCAAACATCGAACAAGTATCACATTCGTTATTCTTCATTTGCTGGACAAAACTAATATTATAATGAACTAACCTTTCTAAATAAACCTCCCATCCCAATCATGTTCAGTAATGCTTTAGTCAATTGTATAAGTATATAGTTTCTATGTACACTTTTCATGAAAAATATTTTATAGAAGTTACAGACATCAAATGATACATTGGCATCTTATATACTCATTTAAATTCTAATGGTTCGAACTTAAAGATATACTTTTCAATTTTTTTCTTTAATTTTAAATTTGTATACACATCTAATGGTTTGAAAATTAGTTCCTCATGGCAGACAACAACTTCTTTACTATGCTCAGCATATAAACTGCCTAGATAAATGAAATCTATATGTATATAATGATTGAACTTGTCTTAAAACGCGTCTTGGGTAGTTTGGATGATTGTTATTCAATTAATGTATTTTTTTATTAAAATAAAATTTAGATTAAGGAGGATAGACTCTCACATAAAATAAATGAGAATTATTAACTTCACTGAAGATTTACGACATAATTTACATACAAATTATGAAATTGTAGACAAACTCATGTCACAGTAGATGTTAGCAATATTGGGCCACAATAGGATTCAAAGTTAAAAACAATTACACAAATGAATTCAACGTTAAATTTTCAACCAAATTTTTAAGATATTAGGTATCTCAATTATATATTAACATATATGTTGATGTGAAACTATTACATATAGACATGGTTAAAACAACAAGAAGCAGAATCTTTCAACCATATGGCCCAACCACAATTGGTATCATCCAAATGTATGGTATACATGTGAAGATTCCATGTTTATATCACACTAATGTTTCCTTTAAAATGCATGTAATATGTTTTTCACTTTTAAAGGGAACTCACGATCGACTTCGTTAAAATGCATGTAATATTATTTTGGTCTCAAATATAACCTAAACTAAACTAAAAAAATGAATATAACTGATTCAAAATTTACATACATTTATTTATTTTACCATATTTTTCACTGTATTTGAGATTAGAGGAAGTAGTTGGTTGGCCTATTAATCAGCATATGACCCTGAAGAGCATAAGTGTTCCTTTAATCTCCTAATTGGTGGTGGTATTTGATCAAATCATCAAAATAATTCCAACACATGGAAAAGGAGGATAAACATTCCAAAGTATTGAAGTCTTCCTTCGTTAAACTTTGAGACTATACATTCAAATTTAGAAAAATGTAAAATGTGATTTACAAGAGTTTTTGTAAATCAAAAGATTGACTAACCATTAGCTCTCTTGAAGTTTCTAAATCATACTATTATCCTATAAATTGGAGAGTTTTTCATCATCTCATTCAAGCCAAGAGTGATAATAAGAAGAAAAATTCTAAAAATCCTTTATGATAAAAGAGAACACTATGTTCATCGTAGTTTAATCAAAGTTGAGAAATATTGTATACCAACTAAATTGGATGAGATTGAGAGAAATCCTCTTGTATCAAAATACTAAGTCAGGTATTTTTTTCTCAAGAGAATTTTCCAAATGATTTTTTTTGGCATAATACTTTTACTCACTTCTCTAATTTATTTTTCTTCCGCTCATTAGCTATTTTTTTAAGTTCAGAGAGGTGGGGAAATTATGCCTACTTTTCCCAAACAATAAGTGCAAAGGGCAGCCGGCATTTTCTATTCTAACTCTTTCAAGCTAGCTGACTTTATAAGATAAAAGCACCTATATCAAATTAAAGAGTTTTTAAGTTTCATTTATATATATAGACGACATTATATATCTAAATTATATGCTTATATGCCAATGCCAATGCCAGCCATGATTGAAGTTGCAAGTAATTATTTTATTCTAATTAATTTCAACGAGGCCTAATGGCAAAAGTTATTCTCAAATTAATTAATGTAATGCTTAGCTGCTAATTTTTGTTTAGAAAAATCACATTGAATGCCTATAAAAGGGAGCAACTGCATTGAAGTTTAATCATTCAACTTTCTACCTAATTAAGACTACAACAGAGAGGAACACACACAAAGGATTAATTCAAACATGAAAATGAGATTATTCCTTGTAGCTTCTATGGTAGTGTTCTCTTTCCTTGAGATTAGTGAAGGAGGCAGTCTTAGGAAAAATTTCTATAAAAATTCCTGTCCTCAAGCCGAGCAAATTATTCTGAACAAAACCCAAGAACATGTCTCTACAAGGCCAGAGCTACCAGCCAAGTTGCTAAGATTGCATTTTCATGACTGTTTTGTTAGGGTAAAAATTATTTGATCTTTATAAATTCACATTTATAATTACATGCTCTCCTATATACTCTTTCCATTGAGCACATTTGCTTTTTTTGAGTTTATTAAGAAAAATAGAAAATAAATTTAATATATATATATATATATATATATATAGGTTCCTAAAATGCTCTTTTTAAATAAATCTCCATATCTCTCGAATAATTAATATCTTTTTAAACTAGAGATACCTTCTCCAACCAAAAAGAAAGATAAAATTTAAATACAATAATTAGTGGTAATTATAAATTTAATTACGTTGCATTAATAATGTTACAGGGGTGTGACGGATCAGTTTTGTTGGAGTCGACAGCCGATAACAGTGCAGAAAAGGATTCATTTCCTAATTTATCATTGGCAGGTTTTGATGTGATAGATGACATAAAAGAGGCCGTGGAGGAAAAATGCCCCGGAATTGTATCATGTGCTGACATACTAACATTGGCTGCTAGAGACGCCGTTTCTCTCCAAGTAATTAAGCTACCTAACAATTATATATCCATATGAATGAATGATTTTGATTAATACTATTTGTTACAGTTTAATAATAAGCAAATGTGGGAAGTGCTTACGGGTAGAAGAGATGGAACTGTGTCCAAAAGCAATGAAGTACTCCTCAATCTCCCAGCACCTTTCCATAACATCACCGTGCTCAGGCAAATTTTTGCTAATAAAAAGCTTACTCTCCATGACTTGGTTGTATTATCAGGTACATTTAATTAAATCTTTCTTACAAACTCATACTCTTCATCATAGTATAATTTATTAAATGAAGTTTCAAATATATACAAGTCATGCTAACTAAGCAATTTAAACAGATTAATTAGTTAAATTAACCTATATATAGGAGCACACACTATTGGAATAGGACATTGCAACGTGTTTAGCAACAGGCTTTACAACTTCACTGGAAAAGGTGATCAAGATCCTTCTCTAAATCCAACTTATGCCGATACCTTGAAGAAAAAGTGTCAAAGCCTAAGTGACACAACCACAACGGTTGAGATGGATCCTGGTAGCTCGACAAACTTTGATAATGATTATTATCCTGTCCTTCTCCAGAACAAGGGTTTGTTTCAATCAGATGCTGCTCTTGTAACAACTAAGCAATCGAGAAACATTGTTAATGAATTGGTTTCACAAAACAAATTCTTCACTGAGTTTGCACAATCAATGCAGAGAATGGGAGCTATTGAGGTTCTTTCGGGTTCGAATGGGGAAATTAGGAGGAAGTGCTCTGTTATTAATTAATTAATTAATTAATTAATTAAGTGATGGTTTAATTAACAACTCTGATTTTGATTTATTTACATTTTCTATTGTTTTATCCCCAATTGTTTTGGTTGTGAAGTTGTAATAAAGTTTCAAATGTGGTTTGTAAGATTCCTCGGTATTCAAATTCAAGTAATAAATAAAAGGTCTTGAGTTATGATGTCTATTTTTGCTGTTTCATTATTCATTTAGCACCATTGTAGTGTGTGTACTTTTGTTCTCTATCAATGTTCTGCGTGCATGCATCTAATTAAGCTCTGTCCTAACAATAATTCAAGCGGTTAAACTGAAATTCTCGAAGGATTTTGAGATGTAAAACAACGTAACAAACTAATAAGAATATTTGTCTCTAAAAACACTTCAGCCTCCTCATAGGCGTTTAAATAAAGATAGAAATGCTCAGTGTGAATTAATGCATCAATACTATTTATTTACATGATATAATTATATTTAAAGTGTGTCATATATTAATTGTAGACGCTTTTTTTAGTAGAAATTTGATTTTTAGTTTACATTTGAAATTTTATCTTTTCCGTTAAATTCAATCATTTTAGTCGGTTATGTTTATTTTTTAATAACTGAAAATGAAATACAAAATAATTGTAATTTTACAAAATAAAAGTATAATAAAAAATCACAACAGAAAAATCCGTATGACTAAATTATAGTTTTAATCTTTATTTTAAATTTTAATTTCATCTTTATTTTTTATTACGTCATAAAACATGAGAATGCAAGAACCAAATTATCGTTGAAAAATATTATTTATCAACTCTACAATTTACGATCACTGCAAATATCTCATGTCAACGAGTCACATATCCAAACCAAGTCACAAAAATGCATTCATCAATGATCAATCTCAGACCATACATATATAACATAAACCATAAGAAGCACAAATATAGATAATATTTCTAAGACGTGCAAAAATATACTGTTTTAAAGTATTTGTTTTTATAAAGATATATGAATTTAAGTAATGAAACTAAATCTATCTTGAGCAAGAGATTTTATAAAAATATTTGATAAAAATGATGAATATTAACAAATCCCATGGCCATGGTGATTGAGAGAGAGGCCATATATAATAATAAGATAACATCAAACGGTGCAGGTTGAACTCTTTATACAGTGGCAGTATCGTAAATATCCCTTTGTCCGTCGACGCTGAAGTTCTTTACTTATTCATTTCTTGATCTTTTTCCACTACACCAAGAAAATCAAAACCATTCTTTTCTTCCAAAACCTCACCTTTCTCATCGCTTATATCCCACTCCATCATCATCATCATCATCATCATCATCATCATCATCATCAGTTCATCAAAACCCCAATTCCCCTCTCCCTATTCTCAATTCTCATCACAAATAGAAACCAAACAAACAATCACAATGATGCTCAGAATTCGAAGCCGCGACGGCCTAGAACGAGTGAAAGTTGAAAATCCCAATGGAACAAAAGTCTCCGAACTCAAAACCATCATCGAAAAACAATTGGGAATTCCCACACATAACCAAACCCTATCAACTAATCAAAACCTTTTACTTGCCAAATCCATTGAAGATCTAATTCGATACAACGATATGTCAAACCCTAACACTCCAATTTCTGCTTTAAACCTCTCTCACGGTTCAATCGTGTTTTTAGCCTACGAAGGTGAACGTAGGGTTCCGGGTCCCACCGCTTTCAGTCCCGCCGGTTCATTTGGCCGGAAGATGACCATGGACGATCTCATCGCCAAACAGATGCGTGTTTCTCGACAAGAGAATCCGCATTGCGAATTGGTATCGTTCGATCGTGATTGCGCCAACGCGTTTCAACACTACGTCAATGAGACGCTCGCGTTTGCGGTTAAGAGAGGTGGCTTTATGTACGGTACTGTTTCGGAAGAAGGTAAGGTTCAGGTGAATTTCATATATGAACCACCGCAACAGGGTTTAGAGGAGAATCTTTTGTTTTTTAGGGATCCTGAGGAAGAGAAAATTGTGGAAGCTATTGCGATTGGGTTAGGGATGAGAAGGGTTGGGTTTATTTTTACACAAACTGTGATTCAGGATAAAAAGGATTATACTTTGTCTTATAGGGAAGTGCTTCAAGCTGCTGAGTATCATGCTGAGAGTGGTTTGAAGGAATGGGTTACTGCTGTTGTGAAGCTTGAGGTGAACGAGGAAATGGGTGGTGCTGATGTTCATTTTGAAGCTTTTCAGATGAGTGATGTGTGTATTAGGTTGTTTAAGGAAGGTTGGTTTAATACCGAAATTAAAGAGGATCATGATCCTAAGTTGTCTCTAATGAAAAAGGATGTTGTTGTTGGTGTCAAGGATACTAAAGAGGTTGATAATGATTTCTTCCTGGTCGTTGTTAAAATTGTTGATCATCAGGTATTTTATGTCCTTCATTGTTTTCTCCTTTCGTTTACTCCTTGTTGTTGTCTTTGTCATTGTCATTGTGATTCTTTCTTATCTGCATTTACCATGGTAGCTAAAATATGAGGCTTACTTGTATTCCATTGTTGAGATACACAAAATTTATAAACTTGTTGGAACTTACGTGTTTTTGGGTTGGATCAACACTTGGAGAATAGTTTGACTTGATTAGGAGTAGATGGTTAGGGATTAATTATATACATGTTTGTGGGTTTAATCATTGAAGAATAGTTTGAATTATTAGCACTATAAAAATAGTTTAACTTGATTAGGAGTAAATGCTTAGGTAATAATTCTACGTATTTGTGGGTTTAAAAAAACTGAAAAAAAAGGACCAACTTGTTACCGTTTGAAAAGACAACGCACTTGTATGGGAAAAAAAAAGATAAAGGACTTGCGTGTTATAACTAAATAAGATAAAAGACCGAAATTGTAATTTTGCCTATTTTTTAATCAGGCCCATAGGATGTGAGCTTTGATACCAACTTGAAAATAGAGGAGGAATTAATCTCAATAGCTTGAGAGGCTAAACTCCCAGCCTTATGTATTTGTTTATAAGGAAAAGTTTACAATCAAAATCCCTAAATTATAGATAAGAATGAGAGCTACAATCAGAAAGTTGAATACAAGATATCTACATAATAATAGGAAGGAATAAAAGAAAGTAAATCGGGAAATATCTCAACAGGTTTCAATTTAAGATAATTGAAGACAAATTATTTTGGTCATGTTGTGATTATTAACGCCCCAATAAGCTTTAAAATTGTGATTCTATCTTAAACTCTATCTCCAAACATGAAGATGACTGAGAAACTGTGGGGGAATCATTCTATCTATGGTTTTACTTTGGATTTGTGGTTGCGTTTGGAATTACGTCACAATGAACTGCAGTCAAATTATGCGGCCACAATTGCAGTTGCAAAACAGCCTCTGAAGCATGGGTAGTACTACAAAATGGAGGAGTAATCCTGCATGTATCAGATGCAGGTACACGATACATACCTTTTTTATTGCGCTGGGTACTCATCTCTAGTGCATCTCGGAGCGGCTGGTACCCCCAGAAAGTTCGTGACAAAGAAGATGCAGAAACGATGGGACTAAGAGGCTGCTCCATGACATGACAAAGATTTGCTCACTCACGGCGGCCGTGGCTTGGAAATTTTGTAAACAATTGGCACAAATAGGTTGTCAAACTCGAGATCCAACCAAAGATCTTTGGGATATAGAAAAAGCGTAGATCGTGAGATCGTAACACGAATCTTAAGATCCCACAAAATAGACGAAATTATACCATAAAATTACAAAAAATAACTTTTTAAAAATTCATAATATTTTATTTAGATTCTTCTATTTATATATTCTATATATATATATAACATAAAATTTCATTGTTTCAATAAAAAGTCACAAGCTGAAACATAAAAGACTATTACCACTGTCTCAAATAAAAAAACAAAACCTATCACCATCATCTAAAAACATCTAAAACTGCAAGCAACAGGAACAAATGTAGACATGATTGAAATCGTGAGGCAGCAAGAGCAATTGCAGCGATGAGGATTGAGGAGAGTTTGAGACATGAGATTGATAAGAGTTTCAGAGATGAGATTGATAAGAGTTGTAGAGATGAGAAGAATTTATAGAAGAAATAGAAGGAAGGAATCTGAAATTCAATCACTTAAGGAATAGAAATTCCTAAGTTGGAAATCAATTAATCATTGAAAAAAAACCAAGTTGCTACATGCGCGTGCCTGCATCAGTGTGTTTCTCTATGGGGAACGAGCAGAATTTGAATCTGAAGAAGTGCAAATCATGCGTTTAAAACCAGGTCGAAATGGTGTTAAATGGGTTGAAACTTCGCAAAATGGGTCTTCCTCTGCACGAAATGGCGCACCGATCTCAAGATCTCACGATCTTCCTCTGCGTGTTGAACGATCTGGCCTCTCCACCGATTTCGCATGCGCTCTAACACTGTAGATGAACAAAAACGCGTGAAATCTTAAGATTTTACGATTTAGGTCTCGCTCCTAACAACCTAACATACTAAGTACTTAGGTTAGTTAATAATGGGCCTGGCCCGCACATACTTAATATGTAAATAAATGCTCACTGCAAGCAAAAGAAGCTATTGAAGATTTAGGGTAGATTTGACAAAAAACTTTAGTGTTGGTTAATTATGGGCTTGGCCCAAAATAAATTTAAATGTTATATAACTTCAAAAATTATGGAATTTGGACACATGTATCGGGGATTATATAAAAATGTCATAAACCATATTTTATTAAACATTTATGCAATATATATAATTTTAAAAATTATAGACATATCTGTACCTTTTAGTATTTTTTAAACACGCCGTATCTTGTTTCCTAGTACCGTGCCCGTAACTATGCAACTCACGATACTGCAGAAGAGACCTCAACAACCTTGATTTTGCAGACCAGAATTTAAAAGCACTGTTCTTGCTGAAATTCCCTATTTTTGTTCCATTCCCAATTGAGTAATGAGGGGATACCTTTTGTAAATGTTGTCAAACCGCGGCTATAACGTTGCAAAATTTGAACTAATTGATATTCGTCTATGATACACTATTTAACACAAAGTGATATCAAATAGTGGCACTGTAGCGCTTTTGTGCTGCGGAGTTTGAACAATCTGCGATTTTCCACAATTAAAAACAATGCCTTTTGTTTTATTCCAAACTTCTTGTTTATTATTACGCTCGACGTGCTTTATGCTTGAAGCCTGGTACCTTCTCCTTTTTCCCCTCATTAACAATCTAAACATAAGATGGAAGTCTTTCTCATTTCATCCCATCCAGTCACTTTTCACACTATTCTCTCTAAAAGTTCCAAAAAATTTGCAACGACTTTGTGCATTTTATGAAATTACGATTTGACTGCAAGTAGTAAAAGAAGGTCTGAGTATGACTGAATGAAGCAAGCTTATCTGTTTTGAAATTGAAAAATGTGTCTATTCACTAAAAATAGCTGCTAGAACATTGATAGATTTTATGTGTGCAAAAATTGGATCAGACATCTGACTTTTATATAGACCATGAAAAGATTGGAATAGAACAATTAAGGTCAGTTGACAATGACATGACAAATGTTAAATATGTTGGTGATTTATTTATTGGTTTGATATCATGGCATGGATGGTCAATACTAATATGATATGAGATATTGTTAGAAGCCTCATCTCCTTCTCGTGTTGATCTGTGAGTCTTTGTAATTGTGAAACTTACGAGTTCATTGCTATCAAAATGCAGGGCCCTCTTTCAACAGCATTTCCAGTCGAGAATCGGAATACTCAAGTGACCATGAAGGCACTGAAGAATCATCTTGAACGGACTAAAAATCTTCCATTTGTGAAGCGGATTTCCGATTTTCATCTTCTCCTTGTATTAGGGAGGGTTTTGGACCTGGCTTCTGATGTTCCGGCATTGGCAGAATGTGTGCAGGCACAGGGTGCTGTACCAGAAGGTTACCAGATCCTCATTGAGTCCATGGCTAGCGCTGCTTGATGCTGTATGCAGGTGCTCCGGGCTCGTGTATGACTAAGACATAAACATCTTGCACTAAATGTGCATATATCCCCATTGCACAAACAATGTGTATAAGTCGGTTTAAAACGTTACTTCTCGTGTCATTGCTGCTTAAATGAGCTGATATTGTTGATCGACGTGTGTTGATGTTTAAATTGATTGGAAATAGATCTTATGAGATTCACTATTTTATGTGCGATGATGCTACAAATAATGGTATTTAGACTATTAAAAATGTTTATGTTCCAGACTGCTGGAAATGGCTTTTGCAAGCGTTGTTTGCCTTAGGCCTGTAGCTAATATATACACAAGCTCATCGCCCGAGCAAATTCTTTCATGCTCTTCTTAAGGGTGTGATTGGTTGTGTGGGAGAAAGTTATCCTTAGACAAAAATATTATATATTATATATTTAACTTTAAATTTCTTTACAAAATTAAATAATTAATTACATTATTTCAATATAATATATTTATTAATTTTAATTTTATTAAATTATTTAAATTGATTCATACAAACTATTCAATTAAATTATTCAACTAATAATTATTACAAAACAAGATACATCATTAAAAAAAGTTACGCATAATACTACTGGAATGAAAAAAATGTAGGGTGTGGTCATAAAAAATTATTATGAATGAGAGAAGGGCATGCAGACATGTAAAAAGAAAAAAAGCATGGCTGAGGAGAAAAAAAAAAGTGTGGACCCCGCTCTAATTTAGTCTTTCATCTGTTTCTATCTGCTATACCAATCAAAAGTAAATTCTTTAATTAAAATTTAAAGTTTAAATTCTCTCTTAAAAAATATCGGAATAAGCCTTTTAATATTATGTCTCTTGTTAAAATGATTTTTTAAATCCGATTTATTATTTAATTATTTTTGTGGATGTACACGACGGGTTCTTGAAGTCAATGATTTGTTAATTTAATTTTTTTTTTAAAAACAATTTCGAAATTTATTTTTATCAAAAAAAATTTAAAACTTTTTTTCTTGGAAAAAATCAAAAACATTTTAAATCTTTTTTCTTCAAAAAATTTTATGAGAAAAATCAAAAAATTATTTTTCTCAAAAAAAATATTTTTTTAAATAAAAAAGTTATGACAAAAAAATTATAAATTATTTTTTATAAAAAAAAGTCAAAATTTTGAGGAAAAAATTCATTTTTGGAAAAAAATAAAAAAAACATTGTCGGAACTTTTTCTTGAAAGTATATAGAAAGTAATATTACATGAAAATAAAATAAAAAAGAGTAATTTGGCGGGAGATATTTTCATTCTTATTCGGTGTGCTAAAATCACTTCAATTCTTTCTAATTTCTATCCTCAAAGCTATTTCGAAATCGCTCTCTAGTGTTGTGTTGCAGAAGCTTTAGGTCATGGAAGATCCTGCTCCACCCTCCGAAGCATCCATTCGTCGTTCCGTTGGTTTCGATTCTCACACTACATAACTTCATACTAATAATCTACTCATTTTTCCCCAATTGAACTCTGATTTGACCTAATTTCGTTTTTCTGTTTTCAAATCAAGCAGAAAAGGGGTAGACCTCCGAAGCAAATTCCTAAGGAAGTTGACGCCGATGTAGAGCAAGCAGAACGAGAGAGTTCGCACGATGATTTCGAAGAACCGCGTCCGAAATCTAAGCGAAATCGTACTCACGAAGAAACCGCGAGCGCCACGCTTAATCCCACTGATCAGAATTTGATTGGTAAACTGAAAACTCTCTAGTAATCTCTACAATTTCCTTTACTGTTCACTTGTTTAGTTATTTAGGGTTTGGAACTACCTGATTGAAAATTTCATGTTGAACACTGTTTTTTTCCGGTGAATTCATGTCCAACGTTTTAGTGAAGTGAAATTATGCGCTGTTATTTATTTTTAGAGCTATGCTAAAGTTATGAACACAGGTGTAACGAAATTTGATGACAGTACATTAAAACTGATCATACATGGATAGAGTGGTAAATAAAAAACTATTGAGGTGTAAAAAAGTAATTGCTATTTTATATCAGTGTTTATCGCATGGTTCGTTAAAAATATTCCCGTAAAATTCAGCATTTTTGTTATTTTTATTGTGTTCGTCGAAACTTTGGTAGGTTAAATTGTGTGACAGTTTTTTTCTTCTTTTTGGTGAGTTTGTAGAGTATGGTTTTTGTTTTTCCATTTTTAGAGCACAGTTTTGATTGCGGCTGTAGATTTTGTTATGCGTTAACTGGTCCCTCACTGATTTCTTGTATGATTTTATGTAGAGGCGATCAAAGGTAATGGAAAACTTATTCCTCATGTGGTTAAACTTTGGGTTGAAAGCTACGAGAAGGATCCAGGACCTGCAATGGTTGAACTCTTGACAATGCTGTTTGAGGTATAATAGTTAAAGGAATGTTAGAGTTTGACATTTTCAGTTTCATGTTAAAAATCAAGGGCCTAGAGTAGGTATTGTAGAATTATTTTTTCATTGCTTAAAGATTTTCAGTGGAAGTAAGAATTGTTGTTGATTTTGGAACTCTTATTGATAATGGTGGAATGAAATTTTAAATGCTGTAGGCATGTGGAGCCAAGTATCCCGACAAAAGTGATCTTTTGGATGAAATTGATGTTGACGATGTTGTTGTTGGTCTTGTCAACTGTGCTAAAAGGGTATACAACTTTCTCACATTTATTTTTTGTTTTGCATTTGTCATCTGTTTACATTTATGTATTTGCTAAGTTCATAGTAAAACTGAATCATTGATAGTGTGCCATTTCGAGTCTTCAGCCTCCTCTTTTGATTTAATGTCAGATTATGAGCTAGATGTAGACATTTACCCTCCCTTGTGTACCTTTGACATTTTAGGGTGAAGTTGAAGATTATACAAATTCCAAAAAGAAGGAGTTAAAAAACTTCAAAGAGAATCTAGAATCATTATGGGATAATTTGGTCCGTGAATGTCAGCATGGACCATTGTTTGACCAGGTTTTATTTGACAAGTGCATGGACTATATCATTGCACTATCATGGTTAGTATGACTTTCCAAAGATTCAACTTTTGGTAATATATATTTCTGTAATTTGTATTTATATATGTGTGTGTGTGATGGTTTTTGTCTACTGATGTATGTATGTAGCACCCCTCCACGAGTTTATCGTCAAGTTGCATCATTGATGGGTCTTTCGTTGGTCACGTCATATATAACTATTGCTAATATGCTTGGTGCACAAAGAGAGACTACTCGTAGACAATTGGATGCTGAAAAGAAGAAAAAAACCGAAGGTCCTCGGACGGAGTCACTAAATAAAAGATTTTCAGATACACATGAGAAAATAACATTGCTGGAGGAGATGATGCGCAAGATATTTACTGGGTAGGAGTTTGTGAAACTAAAGAAACTATTTTTCTTTATAGTAAAAAGTTATTGTTCGTTATGAATATTGTAGTTCTTCTGTTATTGTAGCTATATATCTAACATGTCCATGTAATGTTTTGGTGAAGGTTATTTGTGCATCGTTACAGAGACATTGACCCCAATATTAGAATGTCATGCATTGAGTCACTCGGGGCATGGATCTTGTCATACCCGTCACTTTTTTTGCAGGATTTATACTTGAAATATCTTGGGTGGACGCTGAATGACAAAGTAATGAGCAAGTTTTAGATTTTTTATATTGCCTCTTTTAGTTTATCTTGTACTATACAACTTGTTTCTAATTTTGATTTTTACCTTTTCCCCTACCTTCCAATTTGTAGAATGCCGGTGTAAGAAAGGCTTCAATAAGAGCACTGCAAAATCTTTATGAGATGGATGATAACGTACCGACCCTTGGTTTGTTTACCGAGAGATTTTCTGGCCGTATGATTGAGCTTGCTGATGACATTGATGTTGCTGTGGCCGTTCAGGCCATAGGCCTTGTTAAACAACTATTAAGGTCTTCATTTCAAACCTTTTTCAATGGTATATTACTTTTTTACTGGTGAGATTGCATTCAAATGATTTTAAATTGAGAGTTGGTCTTTTGGTTTATGCAGACATCAACTTATTTCTGAAGAGGACTTGGGTCCTTTGTATGATTTGCTGATTGACGATCCTCCTGAAATTAGACATGCCATTGGAGCATTAGTGTACGATCACTTGATTGCTCAAAATTTTAATAGCTGCCAATCAGGATCAAAAGGTCTGAAGTCTATTCGTGAAACTTTTGTATTTTAAACAAATACCTTAATTTTGACCAAGACAAGCATGTGATGATGACAATTTCATTCCAGGTGAAAATGACAATTCTTCTGAGGTCCATCTTAATAGAATGTTGCGAATTCTTGAGGAGTTCCCATACGATCCTATTTTGAGTATTTATGTGATTGATGATGTATGGGATTACATGAAAGCTATGAAGGTATGCCTATGTAACTTGTTATATTTGTAATATGCGTGTCTAAAGCAGAGGTGAGCACACCTTTCTCTATTTTATAATGTATTTACAATAAATATAGTGAATGCTCGAGGATGTGATTTAGCAATCTCTCCCTAATTAATATCTAATTCCTAATTCTATACAACTAGGACAAATATCAACATGTGGCTAATTTTAACACTTCCTCTCAAGTTGATACATGTTATATGCACCAAACTTCTTACAAATAGATTCAACTTGAGGTCGTCCAAAGGAATTGGTCACCGAATCAATCAGTTGATCATTAGAACTAACAAAATCCAGTCACGATTTCTCTTGAAAGAATGTTATATCTCACAATGTGGTAGTTGATCTCTTTGTGCTTTAGTTATTTCATGAAAGATTAGATTGGATTTTGTTAGTTCTATAAATAAATATTAGTATTGAGTCTTTTGTAATCAAGTTATCATATCTATTATCAATAATATTCAAGCTCTTATTATTTTCTCTCCTCCTTTTCTCTAAAATCCCACAACTTCAACATTGTTAAGAGTCTCACATTGGATGAGAAAAGGCCTGACAAAGTGTTTATAAGTGGTGGGTAGTCGTCACCCTACAATCCGGTTTTGTGGGGGTTGTGAAGGACCTAACCCAAATTCTAATATGGTATCAGAGCCTATCCAAGATCCATTGAGCCACCTGCTATCAGGTCACTGCTATCGGGTCACGTCCAGATGTCCCGTCTTGGACATGAGATGAGGTGTTAAGAGTCCCATATCGGATGAGATATGGTCTGACAAAGGGTTTATAAGTGGTGGGTAGTCCTCACCCTACAAGCCAGTTTTGTGGGGTTGTGAAGGGCGCAACCCAAATTCTAATAGAGTCTTTAAATGGCTCCCCTTGACCTCGTAGTAGATTGACGTTGGGATCTATTAGAGTATCACTTGGTCGGCATTCAAACATTCTAGTCTGATCAAGTATATCAAGAGAAGTTTCTGTTGATTATTTGCTACTCCTGTCTTAGCCTGAGCAACTTCAATCTCCAAAAATTATCTCCAAAGACCAAAATCTTTAGTTTGAAAGGGTGTGGACAAATGTTATTTGAGTCTACTGATGACATTGATATAGACAAGCAAATAGAAGAAGGTGGTCGGTGAAGAGTGCATGAAAAAAGACGGAGTAATCAACTTCACATCTGGTCACACCATATTGGTCAATGTGGCTGCTCCTCCTTCACAGTCTCACCACCTTGATCATGCGGGTGTGTGTGGATATAAAAGCACATAGAGTTTCTTTTGCTTCCTTGCTCAGCAAGCTTCAGTTCATAGAAGGTTCTTCATTGTTCAAGAAGCCACAACAGTTAGTTAACCTCTGCCAGCATGGCACCGGTTTATTTATAAATCATTGTAATCTGAAATTTTGGTTCAGTTTTTCATTTTGTTAATATATGAAGAATTGATTTACAATTCTCTCTTTTCTTTTCTATTACCTAACAATTTTCTATATATTTTTCCTACACCAATGGTTTTCTTCTGAAATATGTTTAGGCTATGAAAAACAATGTTATTAGTCTTTGATGATCCAAGACGAATAGTAGCAGAGAACCGGGTTGGGTAGAAATCTGGAACAATGGATTTCTCTCAATATTATGGGTTTCTGCACAATATATTTGCTTGCAAAATTGAACCTGTTTTCTTTGTTGCTGCTGCCCTTGTGATATTTTACCAAAGAATAAGTCATAAATTTTTTGAGGTCAGATTTATTGATGTTCTTGACTGAGTAATATGCTTTCTTGATGGTACTCAATATTTTGTATGCAGGATTGGAAGTGCATTGTATCCATGCTCCTCAATGATAATCCATCAATCTCTGATAATGGTGCAACAAACTTGGTGCGACTCCTGTGTGCATCAGTGAAAAAGGCTGTTGGAGAAAGGATTGTTCCTGCTACTGATAACAGAAAGCAATACTACAGCAAAGCCCAAAAAGTTTGTCTTTGATTTTCAAGTTTTCAATCCAAATCCCGATTTTTTGGTTTTAGTTTTATGCTGGGCTTCGATGTGTGTTGCATGTGGTGTTTTGTTTATTTTATGAAGTAAAAATTTTCGCAAGTCATATTTCCATATTTTTAATTGTAACTTCAAAGAGTCTTGGTCTCTTCCAATCAATTGCCAGTTCCAAAATAAATGCCTACTGATTTTTTCTTTAGTTTCCCTATTTATAATATCTGTCTAATAACATAATTAATAACGGCTGCCTAATAACATAATAACTACCTAATAATATTTACTAATAAGAGACCTAACATACTTTTATGCTGTGGTGTTTTTGTTGTTCCTGCATTGCTGGTGATTGATTAATGTCCTTTGTGCTACACGGTTTGTTTCATTGTTCTTCGTGACAGGGCTCTAATCTCTTCTCCTCCAATATATGACAGGAAGTATTTGAAAATAATAAACAGGATATAACTGTTGCCATGATGAAGACTTACCCATTACTCTTGCGGAAGTTTATTTCAGATAAAGCGAAAGTGTCATTGTTGGTGGAGATTGTTTTGCATATGAACCTTGAGTTTTATTCCTTGAAGAGGCAGGAACAGGTTTGCAATTCCTTCTTACAGGTGCTTTTAGACAATTTATGATGTTTCTGAAATTAATTAATTATTGCTTGCTTTTCAGAATTTCAAAAATGTCCTCCAGCTCATGAAAGAGGCATTTTTTAAGCATGGTGACAAGGACCCTCTGAGAGCTTGTATGAAGGCAATTAACTTTTGTTGCACAGAAAGTCGAGGGGAATTGCAAGACTTTGCTCGAAATAAGTTAAAGGAACTTGAGGATGAAGTTATTGCTAAGTTGAAATTTGCAATTAAAGAAGTTGTGGTATGCTAATCAGAACTCGAATATCATTCTGTCTGTTACTTTTGGATCTCTTAGGAGAAACTTAACTTATAGAGAGTTGACACTGCAGGATGGGGGTGATGAATATTCTCTTCTTGTGAATTTGAAGAGGTTGCATGAACTCCATTTGTCTAGATATGTGCCTATTGATATCCTTTATGAAGACATTGTTATGGTGCTACGTGATTTTAGGAATATGGAGGATGAGGTATGTGATGGCTGCTCACTGGTGTTAGGTTTCCTGTGATGTTCTTATTTGTGTTTGATTAATCTGCTTATTCCCCATTCAGGTTGTTGGTTTCCTGCTTCAGAACATGTATTTTCATCTGGCTTGGAGTTTGCAGTCCATAGTAGATGGAGAAAGTGTTTCTGCTGCATCCTTGACTTCTCTCCTATCTAAGCGTGATATTTTGTTACAAGAACTTGAATACTTTGTAAACTTGGCTACTGATAGCAATGAAGGAGGCAAAAGTGGAAGTGAACTTTCTTGCAGAGTAAGAGCACTCCAACTTGTTCTCCTTCTTCTTTCTCTTGTGTAAATATATCATGTCTTGAAGTTTAAAAAAATGTGTTATTTGCCAAAGGTATGTACTTTGCTTGCATCAACATGGTGCTTATTTAGGAAAACAACCTTTAGTAAGTCAAATCTGGAAAGGTTGGGATATCAGCCTAATGCGTACGTGGTTCAGAAGTTCTGGGAACTTTGTCAACAACAGCTTAATGTTTCAGGTAACCCCAACAGATATGCTAAAGATGGTGGACTAATTCATCTTATGTTTCTTAATTTTTACTTGAAACAAATTATTGGACACTGAAACAAATTATTCATCTTATGTTTCTTAATTTTTACTTGAAACAAATTATTGCACTTGAGACTGAAAAGATTGTATGGACACTGTGTAGAATGAGCGTAGAGTACAATATATAGATAAGAGAATAGAATCAATAAGAAAGGAAAAAAAAGGAAAGAACCCTGTAAAATACAATCAGGATAATATCTCATCTCAAGGATACTAATAATATTCTCAATATCTTACAATATTTCAACAATTACAAAATGTCAATTCTCAATGACTACTGTCTATTTGTTGAACATCACATTGGAAGTTCCATTTGCTAATTAAATTTGGATTTAATCCTGCTAAATACTCTCATTCTTCATATTTCTATTGTGCACTCATCGTGTTTATAATGCTAGAAGTCTGTTTCACTTGCCTATCAATTTTCAGATGAGACAGAAGAGGACGATGTAAACAAAGAATTCTCAGAGGAGATTAATAGATCTGCAGTTTTAATTACTGCTTGCAAGCTGATTTGTACTGATGTTGTCCCAAAGGTAAGTTGTTATTTGTTTGAGTAGTTATGACTTATGACGATTGCCGCTTTTCTCAGCAAAAATATTTTCCTATTCTTGAAATGTATTTTGATGCAAAATTTTTGGCTATTACTAATGCAGGATTATCTTGCTCCTGAGATTATTTCTCATTTTGTAATGCATGGGACAAGTCTGGCTGAGACTGTAAAGCATCTGATCACAGTTCTGAAAAAAACAGAAGATGATTTGGCAGCCATTTTTCTTGAAGCACTTACAAAAGTAATTGTTGTTCTGGATGTTTTCTTATATATACATGATAGATAAAGTTATGTTGTCTTTTGTCTTTTATTAATTATTATGAGGGTACCTCTAGCAGCAATAAACAGATGATATTTACCCACATGTCCAACTTAATTGTAATATAAATACAAAAAATAAATTTCTGTTTTTTGTATTTGAAGGGTCACACGGCTTATATTCGCCTGTTCCTCATTTGATATTGATTTCTAATATTTTATATGTCCTGCATACCTTCCAAATCCTACAGTTCGACGTAGGATCACTTTTTTTTCTTAAAGAATTTTAATTTGAGTTGGTAGGAAATGAAGGCCTGTCTTTCTGCCATCCCTCTGCCTCAGGAGGGTATCGATGTTTTATATCTTGCCCTTATCTCCCCTCTTCTTTTCTGATAGCTTGTCTATTTATTCTGGTAGGCATACCATCGGCATGCTGTCGATAAGTCTGGAAATGACAACATTTCATCAGAAAACTCTTTCTCGGAGTGTAATAAACTGGCTGCTCAACTTTCTGGAACTTTTATTGGTGCTGCCCGGAACAAGCACAAGTCAGACATTTTAAAACTTGTCAAGGATGGTATTGAATATGCTTTTGTAGATGCTCCAAAACATTTGTCTTTTCTGGAAGCAGCAGTGCTCCATTTTGTGTCAAAGCTCCCTGCATCAGATGTGTTGGAAATGTGAGTTTACTTCTCCTTGTTAGTGTCATTCACAACCATTTGCTTATGTGCACATTTTAATCAGCTTCTGTTAAATAGTAAGAAGGATGTCGAAAAGCGAACAGAAAATGTAAATAAAGACGAAAATCCCAGTGGCTGGCGCCCCTATTGTACATTTGTTGAAAGCTTACGGGAAAAATGTGCGAAGAATGAAGTTTTTCAAGGTAGTTCATTCAAATTTTTTTATTTGAATTTAATTATACTGTACATCCAAACGCTTTTCATTATAAAGCAACAAACTGTTAGATCTCGACTGACACCTAAATATATAATTTATGCAACCAAAATAATATACACGCAGTTTTAAAAATGCTTGAAAAGTCAAGCCAAGATTTTAACAACAAATGGCAAATATTTTTCTCCAGTTGTGACTTGATTAACCAATTCACTTTGACTGGATCCACCCGTTGGCTTGCTGGCTCAATCATTCATCTGCTAGTATTCCTTTTATCTTTGTTGAAATTGTTGGATTTTAGAGAAAAGGAGGAGAGAAAATAACAAGAGCTTGAATATTATTGAAAATAGTTTTATGCTGACTTGATTACAAAAGACTCAATATTAATCTCTATTTATAGAGCTACATAGACTCAATCGTAAATCAGGAACAAATCATAATAATAATAATGAGAGATATTAATCTCTATTTGCAAGTGCATGCATCTGTTGTGTACTTTACATTTTCTGTTGGACAACTGTTGTATCTTTATTGCCTTTTCATTTTATATGAATTTTTTTTATGGGGAATATATCCCCAAGCATGGAATTTATTTGTGAAAAGGTACAATTATATCGTATACTTAAATTCTCAAACATGGTAGATTTTATATATATATAGGGTTAGGATTGGTTGGCATGTTGGTGTCAATTTTTATATTACGACATCTATAATAATTCTCAACTGCATATTTGTATTACAAAATTCACCGGTTGAAAGCTACTACTA
Organism: Cicer cuneatum; assembly: GCA_037974295.1. NCBI lineage: Eukaryota > Viridiplantae > Streptophyta > Magnoliopsida > Fabales > Fabaceae > Cicer > Cicer cuneatum. Next base: position 68,283,701 of record JBBPBO010001986.1, on the reverse strand, counting down.
TAGATCGTGTCTATAAAATTTGACATTAATCCAAAATAATTTGATATGTCAATGAAATACATCAAAATTAACATAGAAGTGTATCAATGATATATAAAATAATTTCATATTACTATGAAATTTTATAAATATGATCTATGTAATAATAAGTTTCAATCAAACGGTGAATTTTGTAATACAGAAATGCGGTAAATAATTATCATGCGTATCATAATATTAAGTTTGATATCGTTGACACCTAACCCATAAATGTGTGTGTGTAAATGAAATTTGAGAGAACTTAATAATGAGAAACTGAGAGGAATCAATTTAGTTAATGAAATTATGAAAGATTAAGATTAGAACTTAAATATTGTATGTGGTGATATAATCCTTAAATAACTTCTAATCATGATCATTCATGTTTTTATTCAAATTTACTCTTACCCTCATATTAAATACTAATCTCAGTTGATAGATCCCTGATATATGAAATTCAATTTGAACTCAAGAGCAGTGTTGTTGAACTGCGGCCATGGCAGAAATTGTGCTTACCGCCATACAAAGTTCATGGCGTAGCGGATATCGTAACGGAAAAGGTGAATTTTTTCGTAAAAAAACAGAAAAGATGTGAATTGGGTCGTATGACCCGACCCAAACCCAGGCCCAAATTGGTTAAACTCCTAATAAAACCTAAATAGATTATATTTTACCAGTTTACCCTCATCTTCTCTCCTACACTCTTCTGCTCTCTCTGCTCTTTGCCCTGTTCTCTTCCTCTACTGCATGTGCAACTGTGCGCACCACCAGCACCCAACTTCACGTGTTTAATTTAGTTTTTAATTGGTGTTTTATTTATTTCTGCTGATTCTTTTGTACATATTTATATCTATAAAATAAGTATTTTAATGTGTTCGCCATTTGCTGTTTTTCGGCTCACCACCATCTGCCATCGGCAACACTGCTCAGGAGAATGTGATTAAAATTTATTGCTATATTCTTTGATGCATAACAGTGGGCTGTTTTATACATTACCTTTACAAAAAGGTGATCGTAACTGAATAATGAGAAAATTATCAAGGAATTTAGATTTATTAAGTAGAGGATGCTTGATAGTTTATGAACGGTATAATATTTAGACTATCAAGACATCTAGTACATATTTGGCCCCGTAGGAGTTGTTCTTTAAAAAATAAAGTGTGGATTGTATACATTCATAAAAATCATCTGAGATTTGACAATTGTTATACGTGTGCATATATTTTATTACAATCTTAGTCATTAATATTTTTTAATCAATGGATGTTGTTGCACTTCATCCTCTTAAGCACATCCCTGACTTTAGAGGAGACCAATGCATACTGCTTGGGTGGTTGTCATAGTTTTGGCCGACTCTGTTTGAGCACATGGTGCTTGTAAACTAAAGTTCCCCTTTAGCCGCATCTTGCAATAATTTTAATTTTTCACATAATTTGTAACGACAAAATGACATTAGATATCGATCGGTGATGTGACTTGTGATGCTGAGAATTGATATATTCAATGTAAAGACTAACATCACTAATCATTTTCAGATGAAAAAGAAGGGGTTCCTACTAGGCGTCGGGGTCGACCACGTAAAATGCAAAACATACCCGGAAAGAAGCTTTTTGACGAGCATAGCTCAAGTGAAGGTGAGGATTCTATTAGTGAATCTGAACAAGATGAAAGGGGGGGGCAAGACGAGGAGGAAGAAGACACTCCTTTGATCCATTCTATCAGACGCTCATCAAAGTTAAGGTCTCTGGGACTTTCTAGGGAGGAAAGCAAAGTTCAGACAAAGACGGGGAATTCTGTGAGAGCTACAGATAATGTATCTGCTTCTAGAACATCAGGTATCTCATATTAGCAAATCAAGATTTGAATACCAGTCTTAGATCTAGATGCTTATTGAATTGAGATATTTATACTACAGTTTAAACCAAACTTGCATGTCTGACTATTGAAATAAATTTTGCGTCTAAGCGAATTTTTGCGTGTGTACAATCTTAGCGAACATTATTGAAGTGCTAGCATGATCTTTTTTCCTATGTTTGGTACAAAAAAATCATTTTGTGGCTTACACACTCAATGCACTGCATTTTCATTTTTCTCCCACAGCGGCTGGGGACTTTCATTTACAGTAACTTGTCCATGTAATGTAACTTTGTTAGTAACGCAACCGTTATTTCATGAAATTTTCTGACCAAGAATGCAACTACAACATGGGAGGTTTTGCAACCTTCATAAACTCTCTTCTGATGCTGAGATAGGCTTGATCATATGACTGATAGAATACTGCTTTATATTATTTTATCAGATCAATGGTTCCTGTTAATAGTATAACTGCATTCCTTATTTGAAGAACCTATTGTATATTTTCTCTTCACTATTGTCACTGTCTCTTCCATTATGCAGGAGCTTCAAACTAGCGTTGCAAAGTTGAAGGAAAAAATGTATTTTTGCAATTGGTTTGGCACATATTAGTTTACTGCAGTTGTTAAAATTAGGACTACTAGTAGTTGTAAATCAATTTGCCAATTGTACATGATCTTAGAATCTATCCTACTAAAGATTGATAGCCTTACCGGTGAAATATGTTAGTATGTGTAAGTTGCAACAATCTTTGCAGAATTTCATTATGAAGGTCGACATTATCTGATTTCATGCAGAAAACTTGCAAACCTACTACTACCATTTGACACGGATTACAGTTGAATCAATTTACTCATTTCAATGAAGCGTAATAGAGTAAGTGCAAAGAAAAGAATAGATGTCTAAGGAATAAACATGTTCCAAGCACTACATAAAGCATAGTTGGGTCGTTAGATTCTTTGCTTCAAGCTTTAGAGTAAAGCTCTTTCACATTATCACATATAAGGAATTTGGCTAAACATAATTTTGTTTTGCTTTTTCAATTCTGAAATATAACTCGAGTTCTTGATGAGTATATGCACCATAAATATCAATCTATTTCCATTTGCGCTCACATTCGTGTTTCAGACATAGTGAAAATTTAGGGACCATTGCTGTTGGATGTAGGAAGATGAAAACAACTTGCATACTCTCCCATCTTCTACTTATGTTTATTTTGTCAGGTATTAATTTCATCTCCCCTAGTCCTTTTTTTTCTTTTCCTCTTCTCACGATATTAACGTGATATGGATTTCTCTATTAGCGTTATAAGGCGGATTTATGGTTTGAGAAGGGTGATAAAGAGATTAGGGATTAAACTTTATTCATACTAACAAACACTTATTCCACACAAAACAACGTACGTAACCCACTAATTATTAATATTTGATAGTAAAATAATAAAGCAGCTAAATAATAGGTAGATCTCTATGTTCCTTCTACATTATAACCTATGCATCCCTCTCTGGTCTCTCACTCATTACTAGGAACAGCAAACCCCATCTATCTTATGATTTGTAGGTTCATATGTGGCTTATAAATGAGTTAACTAAAAAAGATGTAGCAATAAGTAGCATTAAGTATTCAATTGTTTTAGTTTTTATGATCAAGTCTGTTTGGTTTCAAACACATAAAAATTGATTTTGTCATAGATCATGTTAATTAGAATTGATTTTACATTTAAAATTAATTTTTAGTTTGAATTTATTTTGTTTTTAACTTGAATATATAATTTTTGTACTTAAATTTATTGTTGAGTTCACTTTTACATGAAATGAATTTATTGTGTCTTTTTGTATCTTCATCATTTCTCATTTTCCGAAGTGAAAATTCATTGACTATCATCGAATATATATAATGAGGATAGGTGGATTGGCCTCTAATTTTGGTGCTCATGGGATGAAGATTCCAGAACATTGGTGCCACAAGCTGATCCACATAAGCAATTGTGAGGTGCATAAATGCTTTCAAGAGTGTTTTAAAGAACCCTATGGCATTGGAGAATGCAAGGATGCCACTTGCTTTTGCACATATTATTGTAAAGATCCACCGCTCTAATACGTTCTTTCTCTTTTGCATCCTTTAATTTGTTCTTTTTAGATGTGCCGCCTTATACAAACACGAGTATTGTATACCTCACATATTTTCTGGTAAAATCATAGCGAGGGGAATATAATACAAATAAATTTGATGAGCGTTTGGCTAAAATGCTTCATCACCGAATAATCATTCAACCTGTTTTATAACACGAGTTCTCCTTTCAACGGACACGGGAATAAATTTTACGGTACAAATTTTGTATAGTTTGGTGAACTTCAAAATCAATTTTGCGTGAGGTGACTTGCTTTACAAAAAGCTTATATGTCTCGTTCCAAGTAGTTTCTATAATAATACCAAACTTGATTGAACATCACCATAATGGTATTTATTTATTTATTTATTTTTGCTATCACCATAATACAAAAATCTTATAAGCTTATATTCTCCATAATGGTATTTCTTTTTTATTTTCTTGCTATCACCATAATGGTATCTTATATGAAAAAGGCTAGCCATATCCATTTCGTTTGCTTATCTTTTTCAGTAAATGATCACGACAATATTGAAGTATTCCCAAACTACGTTCTACCACGTTATAAACCTAAAAAAAAAACGGTAAACAGTTTAGCATCGTAGAACACAAAAAATTGTCTATCTTCATAGTTGAGATCTTGATTCAAATTTTTTACTTTGGGAAAATACAGTACATTCTCATTAGTCATAAACAAAGTTATATTCCACAACATACATAAACAAGAAAGTTATCCAAAGCATATTCATTTTACTTCTAAGTAGGGTTGACAATCGATTGAATAAAATTGATATTAGTCTGAGAATCGATTAGATATGGAAACCAAATGAGCATAAAGTTGGGTTTGCTGAATAATGGAGTCAACTTGTTTAGTTAATCATCTGACTTGAAACATATATAAGATCTAAATTATATTTTTATATAACTAAGTTTATGTAATTAATTTTATTTTTGTAGGTAATAAAAGATGTATGGAATCTAAACGATTTTTTTTGGTTCATGTGCTTCGAGTTAACTAGACAAACCAAATCCTTCAAGACCTTGAATCAAATCAATCTTAGACTAAAAAAGTAACTCATGTTAAACACGAGTCAAGTTTCAAAGCAAATCAAATAACATGAGTTGAGTCGAATTTAATTAAGTTTAATCAAGCATAACTCATTTCTACACCTTCTTATAAGTTTCATATCCTATTTTTTTTATCAAGCAAGGTTCATCTACTAATTAATTATTTCCTAAAAAAATATACTAATTAATTCACATGCACTAGCAATTTAAATATTTTTATATTGTCAATTAATTATAATCATCTAATCATTAAAAATTTGACTTTTATTATGTCTAACTTAAAATATAAATGATGCATTTTGATTGGTTGATAATACAAATAGTTTATACTGACAATTCATTAAAATTATTCTCTTTTAATAAATTTAAATAACAAAGTAACATGAGTATACTAATGTAATCAATAGCAATAAACAATAAGTAATAAATATTTACTACGCTGAAAAAATTAATCTATACTATTTACCTAAAAATAGGAGAATATAAATATAAAAAAAAAATTAAGTAAAAACATATATATATATACACACACACTAAAAAAAATAAAGGGTGGGTGATATAATCTTTTTGCTGTATACAAAAAGAAGAAAGAAGATATAAAAGCCCGGCCCATTAATGTAAACCGAATAGAAAAGCCCAATAGCAAACTAGGGTTCAATGATATTTATTACAGATTTCGGTTCAATAGTTATAGACTGATTTCGCCAAGGGGACAAAGAGTTGGGCGAAAGAGAAACCCTAGAAAAGATGCCGGCCGGTCATGGTTTGAGATCTCGCACGAGAGACTCTTTCTCTCGTCCATTCAGAAAGAAGGGTACAATTGCCCTAACCACTTACCTCAGAACCTATCACATCGGCGATTATGTTGATATTAGGGTTAACGGTGCCGTTCACAAAGGTATGCCTCACAAGTTCTACCATGGACGTACCGGCCGTGTCTGGAATGTCACCAAACGCGCCATCGGTGTCGAGGTCAACAAGCAGGTATAAATATTTCGCCATATAAATCAATGAGTTATTGAAGTTTCTATGCTTTATTACATTTGGAATTTAAGCTGTTTCATTTCTATTCAAATGCTTTTGCTCTGCACGTTCGATTTCATTTGATTTTATTCCTTGTCAGTTACCTAGTTTTATTGTTCAGTCTCTGTATTTGCATTGATTTGATAATTTAAGTGATATTTTGTTGTTTTTTTTTTGTTTGTTTCACTTTATTGCCTGTGCCCGGTTTGGATTAGCGTATGATATTGTTAATGAAATTATTATTTGCTTTGTTAGTCGAATTAATTTACTATTGTAAGTTTACAGGTGAGAAGTGTGATTAGCTCTCTATGCTAAGCTTATGTAAACAGTTTGTTACTTACTTGAAAACCATTTAATTTTGTTTTATCATTTGATAAATTTTTTGTTAGTTTGTTGATTCAAACATGACATTAGTTTATGAGGAAAGCTATTAGTTTGAGTACTTATTAGGTTTTCGATATTCTTTTCTACAAGTGATACTAGGTTTTTAGAAAAGTTAATGCAAACTTGCTGATCTTGGTTTGCATGTTTTTACACTATTGAAATGTTGCTGTGTGCGGTTCAGGTTAGGAACAAGATTCTGAGAAAGAGGATTCATGTTCGTGTGGAGCACGTTATGCCTTCTAGGTGTACTGAGGAGTTCCGTTTGAGGAAGATCAAGAACGATCAACTCAAGGCTGAAGCTAAGGCAAAGGGTGAGGTCATTAGTACCAAGCGCAAGCCAGAGGGTCCTAAACCTGGTTTCAAGGTTGAGGGTGCTACATTGGAAACAGTCACTCCAATTCCTTATGATGTGGTTAACGACCTTAAAGGAGGATACTAGTCATTTTGTTTTCTTAATGTTTGTTAGCCTGTCTGTTTTTGTTTGGATTTTTGTCATCTTTCTTTCCTCATTCAGACAGCCTTATAATTTATGATAAACCAGACTCGAGTTCTTTTTGTGTTTATTCTAAATACATCTAGATTTTCATTTTCAGTTATCATTATTTATGTTATAATTTTTTTCTCGTTATTATGCATATTGCTTGGGGGCACTTCAGCATTGACCCGTATCTTTAGTATATAAATATCAATGGATTCAAGATTTGTTTTAAATATTAATTTTTAAAATAGTATTTATTTGTATAAAAATTAATATTCTCGTTTTCAGTAACTGTTGTACATTTACCACAGTGCTCTCAGCTTTATTTTGATTACATGTATCCTTAGTGTATGCTGTGGTTAAGTGAATTGTAACTATATTCTGATGATTCATGGTTGGTTGTGTTTTAAAAGTTAACTCAATTCATCATGTTATTGCTAATTTATGTATCTGTTTTAACAGCAATTACAATGTATTTTTTTGCAATGACACAATCACTCAACCGATGAGAACCATAGTTTGGAATCTTAAATAGTGATAACACTACAGTGTGGAGAATATTTGAGTCAAGGGAGAACTTATCTCTCTTTTTGAAGTCAAGATTCTGAATAGTTTATTACATATTGCTATTAATAATAAGAATGCCATTGTTGTATGAAATTAAGTGCACTCTTAAACGAGTCAACAAGCCTTTTGAACAACCAAGTTTTGATTCCATGAAAAAAAATTGTCAAATATCGAAGAACCTATATGTGTGGGTTTTCAGCATAGAGAACATAGAAAGATAATAATTTATGATTAGAAGTCCAAAAGAGTTTGTGGTTGTTTAGATATATTCTACTAATTTGAGCATTTTTACAGCATTTCTAACTCTCCATGATATATTGTAAGATACATGACCAACTGAGATGCATTTCGTCTCATTCAAAAGGCAAATAGACAAATGAAATATATCTACAATTAATTTGAAGAACTAAAGACCTACATCAACCTTATGAAAAGTCAAAATAAAATTACGGTCGATCTAAAGTGTTTTTAAAAAGGAATATTAGTTATAGAAATCAGAAAATAAACAAGAAAGAGAAGAAATAACAACAAATAAAGTATGAGAGAAGAGAAAAATGAATGTTTCTAGAATAAGTGTATTATAATCTTTTTCACAATTTTATTTAGAGATATTTAAAAGACCCGTTACTAAAAAAAAAAAAAGAGTTAATTTTATTTAAGGTGAATTTTGAAAAATTGTATTGGTTATGTCTAAAATTAGTTTTCTAGATAAATGGCAAAAATGGATTTTGAATTGTGTTAGTTTTACTTTATTGTCTTGTGGTTTGAGCACTTTTCTTGACTTAAAGTTAATTTTCATAAATGTTTGTTGGTAGGTGTTAATATAAATAATTATTGCCTTTTTATAGTGCGATTGAAATGCTTAATTGTGAGATAGGTACCATGTGTTTTAAATATTTGGGTTTGTCTATTAATGATAACCCTTGAATACTATTGTTTTGAAATCTAATTATCGACATAAATCATAGTACTCTATGAGGTAGAAAATCTAGAATTTATCATTTGATAGTCGTCTCGTAGTCTTTAAAGTTGTCTTTTTAGTACAGTAAATTTATTCTCTTTTCTTCTTTAAGGCTCAGGCATGTATCATTTCTCAAAATGAATATATTTTTCAATATTTTCTTTGCGAAAGTAAGAAAGTTGCGCAAAATTCATTTGATTAAATGAAAAAAGTTGTGTTTGCCTTAAGAGAAGGCAAGTATGAGTGTAAATGAATTGAAATTTTTTAGCATAGCATTATTGAGAAAGTGGTGTTGGATGTCAGAGTGAGAGTGTATGGATCTTTGGTGGTCAACAAATACAAATTGGGTATTGGCAGAGTTAAAGGGGTTGAGTGTTGGGATCTACGGGATGGGAGGATATCTAGGCCAATTAGGTGGGTGGTAGGGTTTTTGAGGTAAACCAATTTGATAATGATGTAGCTAGAGTTGTTGCAGATGAGATAAATATGTTGTTTTGGAGGGTCATTAGTTGAAGGGGGGCTTTAAGTGAGAAGTTGGATAGATTTTTTAATCTGTCTTTTTAACATGAGAAAAGTATAGATGTTATGTTGGACTTGTTGTGTTGGGGGATGGTCAAGGGTGGAGGGGGGAGATGATGTTTGTTTGCATGGGAGAAAGGTTTAGTAGAGGAGTGTACGATTGTTTGGCAAACGTTCATCTAAAGGTTAATTTAGCTGATGTGCAAGCTATGAATAATGTCTAAGGAGCATTTTACTATTTAAAGATGGCTTATTGAGTGTTGCACAAAGGGTTTGTTGGAGGTGTCATGTTGTCTTCATTTCAAGTTATTACTTATAAGAATTATACATGAGTTACCAACAAAAGATAACTTTTGTTGTTGTAGAATTATATAAAATGATTCTCATCAGTATGTTGGAGGTTGTGTTGTAGTCGAATCACTTGGTTATTTATTTATTTTATTGTTCACGTTTTGGGTTCACGTGGTATGGCACTCTAGATTGGTTAAGTTTTTCTTTTGTTTTTTCAAATATATCAATTGCTCGTGCTGATCAGTTTGCTGTTCTATTTATATGTGGTCGGGTGATGCGCCAAAAAGTTAACATAGTTTTAATTAGTGACTATTTTATCTATGTAAAAATCAAGAAATTAGGCTATTTTATTGGCATCTCCTAAATGCAAAGCTCATCATTGAAAATATTACTCATAATATAAATAAAAATTGGTCACATTAAGTAAATATATGTAGGTCAAATTTTGGACCACAACATTCACTTTATTTGACCCATTTTTTTTATATTATTATAAGACGGAAGGAGTAAACTTTTAATCAGTGTAACACACTCTAAAATCTAAATGTTTATTATCAATCGTGTACTCGTCATTTGATGTGCCTAAGAATTTTGAATTTGAGACGTCCTTTTTACAACTCATTCGACGTCCTTTATCTTACCGACCGAATTACTTATGCAAGATGTATATTTAAGTTGTTGAATGAGTGATAAATGTAAAGTGCATTGGACACAATTTATTTAGTTTTTTTAAGAGATCAATTTATTCTCATTAGACAATCTCAAAAAAATATCGGTCTCCTCCAAAATAAATTAATATCAGTAGCAAGTTTATTCAAATAATAATAATAATAATAATAAAGAGAGGAAGAAGGCAGTCAAAGATAAAATCAACCGAAACAAGAGTTGATTAATTAATTAATAATAAATAAAAGATGAAAAAATGTTTTTTTTAAATCACCTATTTTTTTTTAAAATACCAATATATCTCATTTTAAAAGTTAAGTATCAATTTACCTAACTTTTGAAATTAGTAAAAGGTCGCTATCTGAAAAATCAATCTATTGAAACTATATCTAAGTTTGAAATGGTAAGGTTGTGGTGATATATATATATATATATATATATATACACACACTTTTTCTTTAATAAACAAGGAGGACGTGTTTGTGCTAGGTTAATTTTTTTTTCTTTATACGATTAAAAACATAAAATGAAATTAATTAATAATAATATAATTTAATAAAATTGATAAAGAAATGCAATAAAAAATTACATTTTAAAATTAAAGTCACCATTTGGAAAGAAGGATTTTTATGAAATTAATTTTAATAATAATTTTTTTTTTTTACACTTATTAAAATTGAAGTCACCATTGGGAAAGAAGG